>VDFB02322816.1:117577-183589 GCA_007258455.2 Sequoia sempervirens
CCTCCCTCTCTATCTCTCTAATTCTCCCTCCCTCCTCTCCCTTCTATATCTCTTCTTCCCTATAATACTTATCTCTATCTCTTTCTCTCAATCTCTACATATCCCTCCCTCCTTTCCTCTCTCTCCATCTCTCTCCCAGTCTCCCCCTCTCTCTCAATCTCCCAACTATCCTCTCTCTCTCTCCATCTTCTCTCACTTTGTTCTTTCCTCTCTACTCTATATCTCACCATTCTCTCTTTGTCTACTTCTCCTTCACTATCTCTCCTTCCCTATATAATTCTCTCTATATCCCTCTCCATATCTACCTCTCCCTCCCTCATTCCCTCATTCCCTCTCTCACTCTCTCACAATCTACCCACCTTCCTCTTATTTCTCTCTCTCCTATCTTTCTCTCTCACTCTCTCCTTCCCTCTCTACTTTTTATCAAGCACCATTCTCTCTCCCTCCCTCCCTCCCTCCCTCCCTTCTCTATCTATCTCACCTCTCTCTCCCTTACTCCCTCCCTCCCTCCTTCCCTCTCTAATATTATATCTCCTCCTTTCCCTCTCTTCCTTCCTCCCACCCACCTTCCCTCTCTACTTCTCTCTATCTAACCTATCCCTATCTACCTCTCTCTCTCCCTCCCTCCTCTCTCTCTAAATCTCTCCACCTTCCTCCTTCGCTCTCCAATTCTCTCTATCACCTCTCGCTCTCCTCCCCTCTTTACTTCTCCCTCTCTCTCTTTCATTCTCTCTCTCAATCTCCAAAGCCCTATATCAAATATCATAAATCCTAATCCTTATACCCTAAACCCTACACCCTCAACCCTCATCCCTATACCCTCAACCTTATAACATATACCCTAAACATTATCCCTCAACCATAAGCATAAACCCTAAATCCTATATTCAATCTTGTACCCTAAACCCTCATTGTATGAAAAAATGTCTCAAATAAGTGGGGTTTCACAGTGATATATCACCATGAGACCCCATTTATTTGAGGCATTTTTTCATACAATGAGCACTACCTTATCAATGTGTCAATGTGATAGCATTGAAAAGGTACTGCTTGTTGTATGAAAAAACATCACTGTGAGACCCCATTTCTTTGAGGCATTTTTTCATACAATGAGAACTACCTTGTTAAAATGTCTATAGCATTGAAAAGGTAGTTCTTTTTGTATGAAATATGCCTCAAAGAAATGGGGTCTAATAGTGATGTACATCACCATGAGACCCCATTTCTTTGAGACATTTTTTCATACAATGAAATGCCTCAAAGACCCCATTTACTAGAGGCTTTTCATTGTATGAAAAAATTCCTCAAAGAAATGGGGTCTCACAGTGATGTACATCACTTTGAGACCCCATTTATTTGAGGTATTTTTTCATACAATGAGTACTGCCTTGTCAATGCTACCACATAGACGCATTGACAAGGTAGTGCTCATTGTTTGAAAAAATTCCTCAAAGAAATGGGGTTTCATGGTGATGTAGTAGTGCTCATTGTCTGAAAAAGTACCTCAAATCAAAGAAATGGAAATGTGGTCTCATGGTGATGTACACCACCATGAGACCCCATTTCTTTGAGGCATTTTTTCATAAAAAGAGCACTACCTTGTCAATGCCACTATGAGACCCCATTTCTTTGAGACATTTTTTCATAAAACGAGCACTACCTTGTCAATTTGTTTGCATTGATGCATTCTACCACATTGACACATTGAAAAGGAAGTGCTCGTTATATGAAGAAATGCCTCAAAGAAATGGCATCTCGCAGTGATGTACAAGGTAGTACTCGTTGTATAAAAAAATGCTTCAAAGAAATGGGGTCTCATAGTAATGTACAAGGTAGTGCTCGTTGTATGAAAAAATGCCTCAAAGAAATGGGGTCTCATAGTGATTACAAAAAAATGCCTCAAAGAAATGGGGCCTCACGGTGATGTACAAGATAGTGCTCATTGTATGAAAAAATGCCTCAAAGAAATGGGGTCTCACGGTGATTATCACCATGAGACCCCATTTCTTTGAGGCATTTTTCATACAACAAGCACCACTTTGTCAATGCTACTCCATTGAGGCATTGAAAAGGTACCGCTAGTTTTATGAAAAAATTCCTCAAAGAAATGGGATCTCATGGTGATGTTTCTTCATACAATGAGCACTACCTTGTCAATGCTACTACATTAACATATTGACAAGGAAATGCTCGTTGTATGAAAAAATTCCTCAAAGAAATGGAGTCTCATAGTGATATTGTCAATGCTACTAAATTGATAAGGTAGTGCTTGTTGTATGAAAAAAAGCCTCAAAGAAGTGGGGTCTCCCAGTGATTTAAGGTAGTGCTTGTTTATGAAAAAATGTCTCAAAGAAATGGGGTCTCATGGTGATGTACATCACTGTGAAACCCTATTTATTTGAGGAATTTTTTCATACAATGAGCACTAATCTCACTACCTTTTCAATGTGTTAATGTAGTAGCATTAAGAAGGTAGTGCTTGTTGTATGAAAAATGCCTCAAAGAAATGGGGTCTCACGGTGATGTACATCATCATGAGACCCCATTTATTTGAGGATTTTTCCATACAACGAGCACTACCTTGTCAATGCATCGATGTGGTATCATTGAAAAGGTAGTGCTCGTTGTATGAAAAATATCTCAAATAAATAAGGTCTCACGGTGATGTACATAACCATGAGACCTTGTTTCTTTGAGGCATTTTTCATATAATGAGAACTACCTTATTAATGCGTCAATGCGAATGCATTGATAAGGTAGTGCTCATTATATGAAAAAATGCTTGAAAGAAATGGGGTCTCATGGTGATGTCCATTTCTTTGAGGTATTTTTCATACAACGAGCACTACCTTATCACCGTGAAACCCCATTTCTTTGAGGAATTTCTTCATACCATGAGCACTACCTTGTCAATGCATCAATGCAGTAGCATTGAAAAGGAAGTGCTCATTGTATGAAAAATTCCTCAAAGAAATGGGGTCTCACAGTGATGTACATCACTGTGAGACCCCATTTATTTGAGGCATTTTTTATAGAACGAGCATTACCTTGTCAATGTATCAATGCAGTAACATTGAAAAGGTAGTGCTCATTGTATGAAAAAATGCCTCAAAGAAATGGGGTCTCACGGTGATTTTTTTCATACAACGAGCACTATTCTTTCAATGTGGTATATCATTGTGAGGCCCCATTTCTTTGAGGCACTTTTTCATACAACAAGCACTACCTTGTCAATGCGGTAGCATTGACAAGGTAGTGCTCATTGCATAAAAAAGGCCTCAAGGAAGTGGGTCTCATGGTGATTTAAGGTAGTGCTCATTGTATGAGAAAATTCCTCAGATAAATGGGGTCTCATGATGATGTACATCACTATGAGACCCCATTTATTTGAGGCATTTTTCCATACAATGAGCACTAAGCTCACTACCTTGTCAATGCGTCAATGCGGTAGCATTGCCAAGGTAGTGCTTGTTGTATTAAAAATGCCTCAAAGGAATGGGGTCTCACAATGATGTACATCAACCTAAGACCCCATTTCTCTGAGGAATTTTTCATACAATGAGTACTACCTTGTAAATGGTACATCACCATAAGACGCCATTTCCTTGAGGCATTTTTCATACAATGAGCACTACCTTGTTAATGCATCAATGCGCTAGCATTGACAAGGTAGTGCTCGTTGTATAAAAAATTCCTCATATAAATGGGGTCTCACAATGATGTACATAATCATGAGACCCCATTTCTTTGAGGAATTTTTTCATACAATGAGCACATTAACAAGGAAGTGCTTGTTGTATGAAAAACTACCTCAAAGAAATGGGGTCTCATGGTGATGTACATCACTGTGAGACCCCATTTCTTTGAGGTATTTTCTCATACAATGAACATCACCATGAGACCCCATTTATTTGAGGTAGTTTTTCATACAATGAGCACTTCCTTGTCAATGAGTCATTGTAGATGCATTGATAGGGTAGTGCTCGTTGTATGAAAAAATACCTCAAAGAAATGGGGTCTCACAATGGTGTTATGAAAAAATTCCTCAAAGAAATGGGGTTTCACAATGATGTATGTCATTGTGAGACCCCATTTCTTTGAGGCATTTTTTCATACAATGAACTTACCACATTGACAAGGAAGTTCTTGTTGTATGAAAAAAAATGCCTCAAAGAAATGGGGTCTCATGGTGATGTACATCACTGTGAGACCCCATTTCTTTGAGGCATTTTTTAATACAATGAGTGCTTCTTTGTCAATGCATCAATGCAGTAGCATTGACAAGGTATATCTTGTTGTATGAAAAAATGCCTCAAAGAGATGTACATCACCATGAGACCCCATTTAGTTGAGGCATTTTTCATACAACAAGCACTACCTTGTGAATGTGTCAATACGGTAGCATTGACAAGGAAGTGCTCGTTGTATGAAAAAATTCCTCAAAGAAATGGGGCCTTGTAGTGATGTACGAAGTGCTCGTTGTATGAAAAAATGCCTCAAAGAAATGGGGCCTTGCAGTGAAAGGCCCCATTTCTTTGAGGCATTTTTTCATACAACGAGCACTTTGTACATCATCACTGCAAGGCCCCATTTCTTTGAGGCATTTTTTCATACAACGAGCACTTCCTTGTCAATGCATCAATATAATAGAATTGACAAGGTAGTGCTCATTGTATGGAAAACATCATCGTGAGACCCCATTTCTTTGAGACATTTTTTTATACAATGAGCACTACCTTGTCAATGCGTCAATGTGGTAGCATTGACAAGGCAGTGCTTGTTGTATGAAAAAATGCATCAAAGAAATGGGGTCTCATAGTGATTGCCTCAAAGAAACGGGGTCTCATAGTGATTGCCTCAAAGAAATGGGGTCTCACGATGATGTACATCACAGTGAGATCCCATTTCTTTGAGGCATTTTTTGAATACAATGAGCACTACCTTGTCAATGCGTCAATGCAGTAGCATTGAAAAGGTAGTGCTCATTGTATATAAAAATTCCTCAAAGAAATTGGGTCTCACTGTGATGTACATCACAGTGAGACCCCATTTCTTTGAGGCATTTTTTTCATACAACAAGTACTACCTTGTCAATGTGTTAATGTTGTACATCACAGTGATACCCCATTTCTTTGAGGCATTTTTTTCATACAATGAGCACTACCTTTTCAATGATACCACATTGATGCACTCACAAGGTGGTGCTCATTGTATGAAAAATGCCTCAAAGAAATGGGGTATGCAGTAGCATTGAAAAGGTAGTGCTCGTTGTATGAACAATTCCTCAAAGAAATGGGGTCTCACGGTGATGTACATCATCATGAGAACCAATTGTTTGAGGAATTTTTCATACAATAAGAACTACCTTGTTAATGTGTTTATGCCTCAAATAAATGGGGTCTCGCCTCTCTCTCTCTCCCTCCCTCCTTCCCTCTCTAATATTCTCTATATCCCCTTTCCTCTCTTTTCCTTCCTCCCACCCACCTTCCCTCTCTAATTCTCTCTATCTAACCTATCCATATATACCTCTCTCTCCCTCCCTCTATTTTTCTCAATCTCTCCACCTTCCTCCACTCTCTACTTCTCTCTCTATTACCTCTTTCTCTCTCTCTCTCTCTCTCCCTTTTATGCTCTATCTCAATATCCCAAACCCTATACCAAATATCATAAATAATAATCCCTATACCCTTAACCTTACACCCTCAACCCTCATCCCTATACCCTATACCCTCAACCTTATAAGCTAAACCCTAAAAATTATCCCTCAACCATAAAATTAAACCCTAAACCCTACATTCAATCTTGTACCCTAAACCCTCAATCATAAACCCAATATCCTCAACCCTATACACTTAACCTTGTACCCTCATCCTTAAACACTATCCCTCAACCCTCAACCCTATACCTTAAAACTTAAACTCTACATCCTCAACCCTCATCCCTATACCCTATATCCTCAACCTTATAACCTAAACTCTAAACATTATCCCTCAACTCTATACCCTCAACCCTATACTTAAACCATAAACTCTACACTCTCAACCCTTAACCCTATAACGTATACCCTGAACCCTATTAATTATAACCTATACCCAATATCCTAAAACCTAATCCCTATACCCTATGCACTTAACCTTGACCCTCAACCCTAAACATTATGCATAAATTGTAAACCCACAAGCCTGAACCCTATACTTTAACTCTAAACCCTACTTCAACCTTGTGCCCTCAATCCTAAACCATCAACCCTAAACCCAATACCTTCAACCATATACCTAATATTATAATCCATAACTCTATACCCTATACCTTGAATCCTAAACACTATCACTCAATCCTCAACCCTATACCTTAAACCCTAAACCCTACACCCTAAACCCTCATCCTTATCTATCTTTCTCTTCCTTCCTCCCACACACCTTCCCTCTCTACTCTCTAACCTATCCCTATCTACCTTTCTCTCCACCTCCCTCTTATCTCTCAATCTCTCCACCTTCCTCTCTCTCTCTCTCACCCCTTCCCTCTCTAATTTTCTCTATATCACCTTTCTCTCTCTTCATTTCACCTCTCTCTCCCTTTCTAGATTTCCCCCTCTCTCTCAGGTCTCTCACTCACACCCCCTCACCCTCTCTTAGGTCTCTCCCTCACACCCCCTCACCCTCTCTCAGGTTTCTCTCTCTCTCTCACTCCCTCTATCTCTCTCCCACTCCCTCTCTCTCCCTCTCTCAGGTCTCTCCCTCCCACCTTAACTAGAGAACTCTCTCTCTTTGGTCTATCCCCCCTACCCCCTCCCCCTCTCTCAAGTCTCTCCCTCCCACCCTAACTAGATAATTCTCTCTCCCCCCTCTCTCTCCCTCTCTCTTAGGTATCTCCCTACCCTCCCTCTCAAGTCTTTCCTCCCACCCTAACTAGAGAATACTCTCTCTCTCTCATGTCTCTCCCTCACAACCCCTCACCCTCTCTCTCTCCCCCCCTCTCTCTCTTTCTCTCCCTCTCCCTCTCCCTCTCTCTCAGGTCTCTCCGTCCCACCCCCCTCTTTCAAGTCTTTCCCCCCCACCCTGACTAGATAATACTCTCTCTCTCTCATGTCTCTCCCTCACACCCCCTCACCCTCTCTCTCTCCCTCTCCCCTAAAACCTAATCCTTATATCCTATAAACTTGAAACATCAAATTTTGGGACCCTAATGCTACTCTTGCACTTGTAGAGTTTTTCACCTAAAAGGAGAGAGATATGACCAAAAATGCTAATGATTCACTCAAATAAGAATGTATGCAATGTTGTTTAATGTAAATGAACTTAAATAAATGTAATTGAATAATCTAGATGAATGAACATAAATGTAAAAGTGCAATTACAACTATGTTTGAAAACACATTGTGGCATACAAACAATGAAGAAAATGAATGAAATGTGCAAAACATAAAGAGAAGGGATGAATTAGAGTGCACCTGGGCAATGTAGGATGATTCTAGAATGTTGATTGTGATTACTGATTTTTCATAGTGGGACACTCATTCACCTAGGGTGGCGAATTAGTCTTGCTCCTGGTGAAAAAGTGTCAGAAACTAGTTTCTGTCTATCGAGATCCAAAATCTAACAAAATTTAGATTTTCAGTCCTAAAGTGGGACTCATTCACCACAGGTGGCGAATCAGCCCTCTCCCAAATTTCTACTCTCTTCAAGCTTGAAATTGACTTAAGTTGACTTGAAGCACCTAGTTGACTTGGAAATCAATCTTCAACACCTAATAACTTGTCAAACCTACATATAAAGAGCTAAAAACAAACATGCAATAGGGGAAAAATGATTAGGGGTTAGTGAATAGGGGTTTTCCTTAGCCAAACCCCACTGTTAGTAATTAAACCCTTGAAAAGATAATGAAATGAAAGAGAAAGATAAACCAATAACATGCAAATGCTATCAACTTACCTAACCCTTGATGTTGCAAATCTAATGTAATGTCAATGGCTGCTTCAAAGTGCTTGAATAGTGCTTGAAAATATGATGTAAAATGCTTGAATGCTTAAGATGTGAAATGGAATGCTTGAATGAATGAGGAGATGTAAAATGAGGTGAAAATTACATAATTATACAATTCTTGTGCCTTAGTATCCGTTCATACATTATCATAGGCTGAAATCAAGTGTTTTTGAATATAATCCCAAAAAAAACTTAAAATATTTTAAATTTTGGTCCAAGGGGGACTCATTCGCCACCCATGGTGAATGGGGCCCACCCAGGACCTCAAAACAAGTGTCGGGAAATATGTTGTATTTAATGTTGTTTGTTGGGATAATATGCAAAAATACACTTAATTAAGCATATGAGAGCATAAAAAGACCAAATAAAGCATGAGAAAGGTGTAAATAGTAAAAAACATGCCTATAAAAGCGTGAATGTTTGTTACAAGACTTTACAACACTTCAAAATAAGAATTTTTTAGTGATGAAAAGATGATTTTTAGGTAAAATGTATTAAATGGAGTCTAGAAGAATGTAGAAATGTCTTACAACACTTCACAACACCTTCACAAGATGTCATTATTTGAATTTTAATACTTAAATAAGCATGTTAAAGCCATGTTACAACATAAAATCAGAGCAACATAGTTCTAACACCACGAAAAAAGACCTAAAAGGCCATGAAAATGACAAGGGACCATTTTTCTATGACACAAAACTTAACCTTAAACCTTCAACCCAATACCCACAACCCTATACCTAATATCCTAAAACCTAATCCCTATACCCTATAAGATTAACCTTATACATTCAAACCTATACCTTAAACCATAAACTCTACACCCTCAACCCTCATCCTATACCCTATACATTTAACGTTGATGCAGAGCTAGGAGGATCACAATTCAACTCAACCAATCATTCAAAGCAATGATACAAAATTCTTGATCTTAGAAATTATTGGCTTAATTTTCAATAACAAAATTGAGTAATCATCAAAAATGAAAAAAATTCAACAAAATTGATTCATTTGACAACTTTCATAAACTGGTTCATCTCAAACAATGATTAAGTGCATTTTAGATCACATTGGAAACATTGTCATGACAACCCACAAGTTAATGCAACAAACTCTCATTAATAACTTTCAAAAAACCAATAATGAAGCCAATAGATATGGTGAGATTGAAGAAAATGTAATTATAGAATTTTCTTCCAATTTTTATGAAGATCCAATGGTGGAAAAGAAAGTTATTGCTTTTTTCCCAAAACTACAAACCCTAGGTAGAGTTCAGACCTTCCCTCACAAAAATGGTCATAACTTATTCAAATATTAATGAAATTTGATGAGACTTGAAGAAAATGAAATTGGATTCACATGAAAAAAAAATACAATTGGTTTTAGATCCAAAATGTATACTTTACAAACCGTACCATCACATTTTTTTAGACTACAAATTATGCACAATTTTGTCAGAATAGGGTAGTCTCACGAAAATAGTCATATCTCCCAAAAAACTCAACAAAATTAAATGAGACAAAAATAATTGTAAACTAGAAGCCAATATCCTTCCATACATATATTATGATCCATCATATGAGTCCATACCAAGTTGTACAATGCACAACTTCAGCCTAAAAACAATATAAGAATAAGAAAATGCACACAAAATTTGAGGTTTCCATTCATCAAACTTCAAAAATAATGTCTCAATCCCCCAATTCGAGTTTTGGATCGTGTATTTATACATTTAAAACCAAAAAGAACTATTTTAAACTACCTTTTGATTAGTTTTTTGACAAAACACCTTAATGACACTTTTTGACAAGTTGCTTGACAACTTTCTTGAACAACTTTTACAATTTTTATAATATGGAACAACTTTAAAAGTTATAAGAAAAATTACTTAAAATATGAATTAATAAGACTCAAAAACCTCTAAAATGGTTTGATAAACCTTATTATAAGACCCAATACACAAAATAGAGCAACTATTTACAAATGGCCTCATGGAGGCAAGAAATCAAACAGGTGCTCCTACACCAAACTCTCGGGGGAAAAAGAATTCAAGCCCCTTTGAATTGTATTCTTCTTGATCTTATAGTTCCTTTGAAATTTTTATTTTGTATTTTCAACCTTATTTGGTCCTTTCTTCCTTTTCTTCTTCTTATGCCTTCTTCTATCAAGAATCCTTGCAACTTGGAGGTCCCAAAACTCCATCATATCATCATACACTTTTCCTTGTCCTTCATGACCTCCACACACATAGTTCAAATAAAAATTAGAAATAAAATATTGAAACCTTGAGGTCTCCTTCTTGTATTCTTGTACTTCAAACTCCTCTTCACCCATGACCAACGTATCCAATCTTGACACCAATTCACTTGCAACCTCAATGTCCTTGTCTTCTTCTACCTTGATGAGTTCTTCTTCCTCTTGTTTGACTTGTCCATCACCAAACTTACTATCCCATTCTTCTTCAATGGATGCATACTGTGCCCATAAGTATTCTTCTTCATCTTTTACTAGATTTGCTTCCCTCTTCTATTTTCTTTGCTTCTTAATAATCTTCTTTAGAGGCCATCTTAACCTCTTTGGCATTGGTATATGCCAACTCCTTCGTACTTTAAGAAGTTGTATTTCCTTGGCTAATATTTCCACCTTTATACTTACCTCTTCCAAGGCTTTATTAAACTCTATTCTTCTTTCCTTCTTTCTTTCCATCTTTCTCATTTCCTTTTCCTCAACTTGCCAACATCTTCTCAAAAAATTCATCTTCATAAGCAAGTCTCTCCTTGCTTCCACTTCAATTTTCCTCACCTAGGCAATCAGGTTCCTTCCTCAACTTGAAGAACACAACCAAAAACACAAACACTTCCTCTACCTAGACCTTACTGGGATCTTATATCAATTTGATGTAGAGCTAGAAGGATCACAATTCAACTCAACCAATCATTCAAAGCAATGATACAAAATTATCGATCTTATGAATTATTGGATTACTTTGCAATCAAAAAACTAAGTAATCATAAACAATGAAAAAAATGAAACAAAATTGATTCAATTGACAACTTTCATAAATTGGTTCATCTCAAACATTGATTAAGTGCATTCTAGATCACATTGGAAACATTGCCATGGCAACCCACAATTTAATGCAACAAAATTTCATTAATAACTTTCAAAAAACCAATAATGAATCCAATCAATCTATTGAGATTGTATAAAAAATAATTATATACTTTTCATCCAATTTTTATGAATATCCAAGGGTGGAAAATAAAGTTATAGCATTTTTCCCAAAACTACAAACCCTAGGTAGGGTTCAAACCTGCCCTCACAAAAATGGTCATAACTTATTCAAATATTAATTAAATTTGATGAGAATTGAAGCAAATGAAATTAGATTCACATGGAAACAAAATAAATTGGTTTTAGATCCAAAATATATACTATATAATCTGTACCATCACATTTTTTAGACTGCAAATTCGGCAAAATTTTGTTAGAATAGGGCAGTCTCACCAAAATAGTCATATCTCCCACAAAACTCAACAAAATTAAATGATACAAAAATAATTGTAAACTAGAAACCAATATCCTTCTATAAATATATTATAATCTATCATATGAGTCCATTCCAAGCTATACAATGCACAAATTCAGCCTGAAAACAATGTAAGAATAAGTAAATGCACACAAAATTTGAAGTTTCCATTCATCAAACTTCAAAAATAATGTCTCTAACCCAAAATTCGAGTTTTGGAGGGTTTCTTTATACATTTCCAACCAAAAAAAACTATTTTCAACTACCTTTTGATTAGTTTGTTGACAAAACACCTTAATGACACTTTTTGACAAGTTGCTTGACAACTTTCTTGAGCAACTTTTATAATTTTTACAATATGGAACAACTTTAAACATTATTAGAAAAATGACTTAAAATATGAATTCATAAGACTCAAACACCTTTAAAACGGTTTGATAAACCTTATTATAAGACCCAATACAAAAAATAGAGCAACTATTTACAAATGGCCTCATGGAGGCAAGAAATCAAACAGGTGCTCCTGCACCAAACCCTCATCTCTCTTCCTCCCTCCCTCCTCTCTTTCTATCTCACCTCTCTCTCTCTCCCTCCCTCCCTCTTTCCCTTTCTAATTCCTATACTTAATACACTTAACCTTACACTCTCAACCCTTCATTCAACCTTGTAACCTAAACCCTCAACCCTATACCCAATACCCTCAACCCTATACCAAATACCCTAAACCCTAATCCCTATACCCAATATCCTAAACCCTAATGCCTATACCCTATATACTTATTCCTATACTCTTAACCCTGAACACTATCACTCAAACCTTAAACCTATACCTTAAACCCTAAATCCTACACCTTCAACCCTCATCCATATACCCTATACCATTATCCTTATAGCTTAAACCCTAAACATTATCCCTTAACCCTATACTTAAACCCTAAACCCTACACTCTCAAACCTTAACCCTAAACCTTATATGCTTAACGCTACACCCTAAATCCTATACCCAATATTCTAAACCCTTATCCCTAATCCCTATACACTTTAACTTTATACCATCAACCCTCAAACCTCAAACCTATACTTAAACACTCAACCCTACACTCAATCTTGTAACCTAAACCCTCAACCCTAAACCCAATACCCTCAACCCTGTACTGAATATCCTAAACCCTAATTTGTATACCCTATACACTTAACCCTATACCCTCAACCTTGAACACTATACCTCAACCCTCAACCTTGAACACTAACCCTCAACCCTCAACCCTACACCCTTAAAACCTCAACCCTAAACCATCATCCATTATCCATATAACCTATACCCTCAACCTTATACCCTAAACCTTATAAATTATCCCTCAACCCTATACTTAAACCCTAATCCCTACATTCAACCTTGTGCCTACAACCTAATCCTTAAACCTATTACCCTCAACCCTATAACCAATATCCTAAACCCTAATCCCTATACCTTATGCACTCAACCTTATACCCTTGAAACCTTGAACACTTTCCCTCAACCCTCAATCCTATACCTTAAACCCTAAAACCTACACTCTCAACCCTCATCCTTATACCTATACCCAAAGCTTATACCTTAAACCCTAAAAATTATCCCTAAACCCTTAACCCTATAATTAAACCCTAAACCTTGAACCCTAAAACATAAACCCTAAAATCTCAATCCTAAACCCAATACCATCAACCCTATACCCAATATCCTAAACCCTAATCCCTATACCCTATACACTTAACTCTATACCCTCAACCCCAAACGATATACCTCATCCCTCAACCCTATACCTTAAACCCTAAACCCTACACATTCAACCCTCATCCCTATACCCTATACCCTCAATCTTATAACATAAACCCTGAACATCATCCCTCAACCCTATACTTAAACCCTAAATCCTAAACCATCAATCCTAAACCCAATGCCCTCAACCCTATACCAAATATTTTAAACCCTAATCCCTATACCCTATACACTTAGCCCTATACCCTCAACCCTCAACCATATACCTTAAAACCTAAACCCTACACCCTCAAATTTCATCCCTATACCCTCAAACTTATACCCTAAACCCTAAACATTATCCCTCAGCCCTATACATAAACAACAAACCCTACACTCTCAAGCCTTAACCCTGTACCTTATACCTTAAACCCTATACATAATATCCTAAACCCTAATCCATATACCCTATACACTTAACCTTATACCCTCAACCCTCAAAATTATACATAAATTTTAAACCCTAAACCCTAAACCTAATATCCTCAACCCAATACCCTCAACCATATATCCAATATCCTAAACCCTAATCCATATACCCTATACACTTAACCTTATACACTCAAATCTCAACACTATCCCTCAACCCTCAACCCTATACCTTAAACCCTAAACCCTAAACCCTCATCCCTAATCCCTATACCCTATACCCTCAACTTTATACTTAATATCCTAAATCCTAATCCCTATAACCTATACACTTAACCCTATAACCTTAACCCTATACCTTAAACAGTAAACCTCACACCCTCAACCCTCATTGGGGAAGAGAGAAAGAGGGGGGGGAGGGATTGGGGAGAGAGAGAGAGGTTGGGAGGGAAAGGGGAGATAAAGATAAGCATAAAGGGAAGGAGAGGTAGAAAGACATGAGAGATAAAGAGTAGATAAGGAAGGACAGATGGAGGGAGAGGTATGGAGGGAGAAAGAGGGAGGTGAGAGAGAGGTGAGAAAGAGCAATAAAGAGAGTGTGGTAGGGAGTGATGGAGGGAGATGCTAGTAGAAAGGGATAGGTGAGATAGAGAGAACTAGAGAGAGAGAGATAGAGGGAATGAGGGAGGGGGCGAGAGAGGGGGAGGAAGGGAGGGGTATAGAGGGATAGGTGAGATAAAGATAAGTAGAGAGAGAATGGTGATATATAGAGGAGAGAGTTACAAAGAGGGAAAGAGAGAATGGTGAGATAGAGAGGAGAGAGTGAGAAAGAAAGAGGGTGAGGGAGGAGGGAGACAGAGAAAGAGAGAGAGGTAGAGGGAGGGAGAGGAGAGATAGAGAGTAGATAGGGGAAATTTTAGGGAGGGAGACATCTAGAGAGAGAAAGAGAGAGGGAAGGAGAGGTAGAGAGAGAAGTAGAAAGGGAATGAGGGAGGGAGGGAGAGAAGTGAGATAGAGAGGTGTAGAGAGAGTGGTAGGGAGTGATGGATGGAGATGTAGGTAGAGAGGGATTAGGAAGATAGAGAATAGAGAGGGAAGGAGAGGGAGAGGTATGGATGGAGAGAGTGGGAGGTGAGATAAAGAGTAATGGAGAGAGAGTGGTAGGTTGTGATGGATGGAGAGGTAGGTAGAGAGGGATAGGGGAGGTATAGATAAGTAGAGAGGGAGGAGAGAGCGAGGGAGAGGTAGATAGATTAAAGGACAGAGGAGATAAATATAAGTAGAGATAAGGGAAGGAGAGGTAGAGAGAGGAGAGATAGAGAGAAGTAGAGAGGGAATGAGGGAGGGAGGAAGAGGTAGGGAGTTAGAGAAATGTGAGATAGAGAGTAGATAGGGAAGAAGAGAGGGAAATAGAAGTATGGAGGGAGAGAGAGGGAGGTGAGAGAGAGGTGAGGTAGAGAGAAATAGAGAGAGTGGCAGGGAGTGATGGAGGGAGAGGTAGGTAGATAGAGTAGAGAGAGAGGTCTAGAGTGTAAGGGATACAAAATGAGTGAGATAGAGAGAGAGAAATAATATAGCTTGCTAATTACTAATTTTTTTTTTATGAATAGGAAGTTATTTGTATTAAATTAAAGATAAAGATACATATTCCCAGAAAAATATGGGTGGTAAAAAGGCACACCCCAAGAGTCATATGGGAAGCACCCAGAAAAACTAAAAAACAGTCACACAGGCTGAGTTTGGAAATCCATGATTACAAAAAATATAAAAAGAGGGCCATTAAGTGGCTAAAGCAGTGCCAACAGAGCCAGGAGGGTCTCTATCATCCATGTTCTTCCCCCATACATCAGCGGGGTCTAGAGTGATGTCAGGAGGAGAACCCCAACCATCGTTAGCATCTTTTTCCTTCTCTTTATCTTTATCCTCACACTGGGCCAAGATTGCAAGTGCCAAACATGGAAATTTTTTACTAGTGTTTGGCCAACCAAAGCCAGAAGGAGGAGGGTCATCAAAGGGCCACTTAGAACCACCACCACCACTCCCCGAAGCACTGCCAGAAGGACACCCCCTAAAATTTGACATGCTGATTACTGAAATCTGACTAAGTCTAAAATTTGTGAGATCTTCCAAAAACTATAATTTGCATTATAACTCTTAGAGATCTGAAACCACTCTCAAACATCCTAAAACTATATACATGAAATATAACTAAAAGTATAATAAAGTAAACATTCGTATGTAAATGTCCATATGTAAACATCCATATGTAAATGTCAACTTATACTTAAATGTTTATTTCATGTATATAGTTTCCCTCAAAGATAACAAGAAGAAAGAAAAAAAGAGAAGAAAAATAAATTCAATGTAGACCAAAACACGAGCACATTATAATGCAATCACATTTTTTCAACGCATTCAAATAATGTGAGCACATTATAATGCACTTGCGTTTTCTCTTGCTTTGGGAATCCCCAAACCTTTGGCTTGGTTTTGCTTTGGATTCAATCCAAAGGCTTGGAGGGCCTTCCCAACATCCAGACGTGTTTTTGCATATTCTAAAAAATTTCACATAATCTCGTTTGTGCTCACCGCCAGGTTTACATGCATTTCAAGGTCAAACAAATCAAACACTTGGGTGATGTTAAGCTCTCTCTTAGCTATCCAATGATGTAATTTTTTTCACATTTTGAAAATGTTAAGCCTTTGATCTATAATTTCTTTTGTTTGTGTGTCTATTTTTTGGCAAAAACTAGTTTGGTGTTTTTTTTGTTATAAATTAACCATTCATCAAAATTTCAAATAAATTACATTTTTAAAAACTAAACTCCATTCTACACATGTTAAAAAAAAATTCAATTAGTTTCCAAAATTTATAGGTGTAGCATAGCCAAAATTCTATTTTTTAGGAAGTGCCCACTTTGAAAATTAGTAAAAAATCAAATATTCATTAAAAAATTATTAGAAAAATCAAGCATAAACTAAATACTGTTAGATAATTTCTCACCAAAGCGATTTTAAAAATACTATAAAAGTTAACCGTGCTAGGGAGCCATAAAATTTGCTATGTTATGTTCTTTTGACAAAAAACAACACCAATTTCTATGGTCCCCTCTATTGAACCCCTTAATCTCAACCATTTAAAAAAAAATAGTAGTTTAGAAAGTAGACTTGGAGCACTACGATCCTTGTTTTTGTTGCATCTCAAAATTTTGAGTGTAACTATCCTCAATTTCACATCCAAGGTCAATATTTCCTGATTTCAAAAAAAAAGTGGCCACTTAAGCCCCCTTTTTGGCCCCCCATCTTTTTGCACTTACCTATATATATCATGATACATCGAATTTTTGATATATAAAAATAATATACATGAGGCTATCAATCTAGCCAAAGAATGCATATACATCATAAGGTCTGTCTACATCAAAATATGGATACAAAAGGTATACAAAAATCTATCTACCCTGAGCTCCCCTGATCATCTCGACCCAAAGGAGGTTGATGTGGTAGTGGCCCTATATATGGTTGCTATTTTCCACCTAAGGGACTGTGTGATGAGTTGTCAATTGACCCACCCTTTGATCTACTTAGACCTAAGGCACTCTTGTGTGAATAATTAGGTTGTTGTCTATGTGCTAGAAAAACCATATGGTACAAAGTCCTATAGTATGTGGACTCACTGAAAACCTATGTATATCAAGCAAGTGGGATAACCTCCCCCCAAGCATGTGAAACAACCTCTAACTATTGTCTCCTTGCTATCTCTTGAGCTAATTGAAGCTCAATTTGTTGCCTACGAATGATCTTTGAGTCTAGCTTGGTGTGGTCCTGATCCCACTCGATAGTCCTTTGATCCCTCTCAAAATGGGCCTGATCTTGCTTTTATCTAAATGTATCCCAATCCTAACAGGCCTAGTATCTCTCTTGGTGGAAACCATCTCACTCTTGGCGAGCTTGATCTCTCTCCTGTGTAATGGTTTGAAGTCTTTGGTTTGGCATAACTGCCACCTATTAATTTCCCTGGTCTAGTGATGGATTGGTTGTGGTCCCTATGCTAGAACCTATTCGGGAACTTTTCCATCAACCTTGGCCCTCTGCATTTATTGGTGCTACCTACTAGACTCATCTCTACGTATCTGGCCACCTATGACTCTATTAGTTGGATTTGTGAACCAAAAATGTTTATGGGCAGTAAACCATGCATCATAAGCTAGGGTGGTCCTTGGATCATCGACACCACCTACGGATATCCATGCTACTTGGGATAGAACATTAAAATCATCAATAGTTGTCTATGCTATCGCCTGTGGTCACTACTCTATAATCTCTCTAAAAGTATGGGTAGATATAACAACATAGTCATCTGCTAGAGCATCCTATTGCTCCCCAAATTGTCTCATCACCTTGTCAAGTAGATATCTCTCGAGGATGTGAGAGGTGTGGCCTAATAACCATTGAGTCTATATGTAATAAGGGAGATGTCTGTCATCATCATCCCAGACCTTCATTTGTAACCAAGGCCTCCATGTGAACTCGGTCATATCATCAATGAACCACCTCCAATAAGCTAACTTTCCCATGTGGTAATGATCGATCATGTTGTCACATCTATATACCATGGGGTCTCCAACATCTCACTCTTTATCCCTTACAACAGGTTTGAGCACGATAATGTGCTCCCATGCCCAAATAGGCAAGAGTGTAACACCTACAGATAAGCTAGCACCACATCTATACATGACTTGGTGCATATCATGGTACAAATGGGACAAAATACAGGGTCCCCAAGCATAGATTCAAGCCTCCTCTAAGATCCTCTCTAAAACTATCTTGCATTTAGGGTTGAATAACCTAAATTGTTTGTTTGGTACTAGTGGTCCCATAATGAGTCCAACAATCACAAGGGTCACATTGTCAACCTTGCCAATGGAACACTGAAGGTCAAGCTATCCTCCCTCAAGATCAATCGCATCCACCATCAAAAATTGCATAAGAGCCTCTATGTCGTAGTCTACATCATACACAAGCTACTCGCAATGAATCAAAACTCTCATGATTTGCCAAACATCCTCAACTGTAACATTCACATCACCTGTAGGTAACTGGAAAGATGAAGTCTCTAAGTGCCAACACTCCACCAAAGCAGTCATAAGAGAGAGATGTGTCTAAACCTTTGACATGTATGCTACATATGTTAGTCCAGCCACACCTAGAAAAGTAACTTCAATCTCTATAAGGGTGGTAATCCACTCCAAGACTTGTGGTTGATGCTCTCAGGATAAGAGAGGACCTAGGGTAGCTTGCAAGCATATCATTCACAATGTCAGTTTCTAAAAATTTACAAAAACCTAAGTCAAACTACCTAAAAGAAAAAAATGAGTTTGTTTTGTAAAAGTGCATCATTGTCATAGACAAATGCATCACTATTTTACAATAATGTCACTCTTTTGCAAAAGTGTGCCTTTGTTAAGCAAGGATGAAAGCGTCCTTGTAAGACAAAAAGCATCATACCTAAAATTGAAAAAGTGTCACCTTATATCCAAGGTGTTGCAATATTGTCAAACCCTAACACCTATGCAGAGCTCTGACGCCGTTGACAAAGGTATTGCTCTGGGTTGTAAAGGCACGTCATTGAGTTGTAGAAGCATCTCAATAAGCAGTGATGCCTTTTTTTATCTATTTGGAAATACGTAAAAGAAAAAATCAAATTGGTATGTACTAGGCCACCTAAGCCAATTGGTCTCTGGAATTGACAAACTTGATCAACATAGTGTATGAATCAAACAACATGATTCATAGCGTCAAGGTCTTTGCAAGATTTGACCTCAAAAAACTCTCAAGGATCTCAAATATCACAAAATAAAGTGTGCAAATGAGGCTAAAATTCACCCAAATGAAATATATGCTTAGCAAAACCTAGGGTTTCACCCTAAATCTTGAACTTCAACATTGGCTACTAGTCCTAATTAATTCCTAGCCTTCTTAGGACTTTGGTTTTCATCCTCTTTTTAGTAGAACTACTCTCATAACCTTGTCATGATCTCGATCTGCAAATCAATTTTTCTGGCCGATCTCTCGAGGGTGTAGCACACCAACATTCCTTTGTCCATTGGGGCATAGCAGGGCACCATTTAAAATCAATTCTTTGAAACAACACATGTACCTCACTTCAAAAATCGAAAAAATGTAGACACCTGAAAATATCCCGAGCATATCACACATCCTAATTTCACTTACTAACACCTTTTTCTCTTATTATCACCTAATTCCTCCATTTAATTAAATAATGTCCAATTATTTAGTTAAATTCACTTAATTCTCATATTAATCAAATAATTAAGGTTATTTGATTAATGCATCATTTTCATGCTAATAATCTTCCTTGATTAAATAATTCCAATTATTTAATTAAAGATATTAATTCTTTTAACTTGCACAATTAAATTATTTTCCTAAATTGTTTAATTGACCAATTTTCCTCCAATCCTCCAACTTGAACAAAAAAAATTCCCTAAAGAACATTTCCTTTTCAAATTCAAATTCTTCCCTCCATATTCAAAATATCTCCAACATATTTCCATGAAATAAGGGATATTGTTGAAGCTCTCATGGATTATGAACCATTGATTAAGATTTGCACCTCATGGATTATAAACCATTTAATGAATCCTTGATCCACACTTACCTCTTTGATTTCTTGTCATCCATTGATTAATCTTTTTAATCCTAACCATTGACCAAAATTCCTAAAATCTATAAATACCAAGCCTTTCAAACGTCAAACCATTCACAATCCTCATAAGCATCCTTACTCTCTAGAATTCTTGACTCATTTCTTGAGCATTTTAGAGATTATCGTGTGAATCAACCCTCTCATCAAAGATTTTGCAACATGGATAATGCATAAAATTGAGCAATCCACATCCACATCACAATTGTATGCATCAATCCACAATAGGTTGAGAGGTTTGCACTTTCAGTTGTTTAATTGCTTTGAATTTAGTTCAAGTCTTTAGATTAATCAATTTGATTGCTTTGTAAATGAATTTCATTGAGTATGGCCCTATTTGATCATTATCTTGTTTGATTTTAGTTCAATTATGTTGTTATTTGACCATTTAAGCTAATCATACAACACCTATAATTTTTTTTTCTTATATAGGGTTTAAGACACTTTTTCATAATACAATTTAAAACCAAATGTGAGGAATCAATCTCAACCAAGTTTTCAATTATTCAATCTTGACTGTTGTTCTAAGAGAAAATCATGTCCATGTAAATTGAGGTAGGGTTATATAAGGTTGTGTACATGAATTTTGAGCCTGAATAGAGTAAACCAACGTAATATTAACCTGCTCTACTCAAAACACAAACATTCAGATTGAGCATAAGAGTTAACCAAACATAATGAAAACATAAAATGATTTCACAAAATTAACCCTTGTTGCACCAGGAAATGGTGGTTGTGCTCATGGATGGTTGGATGTGAGTGCTTGTGCCAACAACATAAGGTTGCATTGGAGATTGATCTTGTATTAGCTTCGTTTGAGGCTAATTTATAGATTTTTTGGCTCAAGGAATGGATGGGTAGGAGTAAAAGATGATATCAATGACTCATATTTGTTGGGAGACACGGGGAGATGAGATGAGGACAAATTCCCTCATGTGATTGGAGGAGATGGAGGGAGAGGGATTAAGGGGAGAATCAATGATGGAGATTCTTCTTGGGAGAAGTGGATGCACAACATGGAAATCGTACTTTGGAGTACTCAAGAGGGATGTGCAAGTACTTCGAGGCCATGCCACATGTACAAAGGCCCATGCTTTGTGTACAAAAGACCCATGCCTTTGTACACATGTGGGGATGTGCACAATTTGACAAGGGGTTGACTTGGATTAGATTGTGCAAGTGGGTGATTAAGGGGTGATTGATTTTAACCCACTTAATGGAATGTGTAGAAAATAGGGAATTAAATAAATATTTTATTCGTTTTGTTTATTGGAAAATGATGGGAGACTTCGGTAAATAAATCTGGACTATAAAAGGAAGATGAGTAAATTACTCAAGCTAGAAAATGGATGCGGGTGAATAGTGATGATGAATTTATTAATTAAATACTAAGATTATTTAACTAATAAAAGATGAAAAATGAGATAATTAATTGAATAATTCTGATTTTATTCAATCACTTATAAACAAGGGTTGAATATTGACAAGGTGTCGATTTTAGATGTCTATAAAGACAATCAAAAATAGAAGATGAAGATAGAAATAAGTGATGTTAAACATTAAGTAGGAGATTAACTTCGTTCTCCACTGTCTTACATATCCATAAAACCTGTCAGAAGTCTTATTAAGATCAGCAGACTCACTTTTTAATCTTATACTGTTTTAATATATATTTTTTCCCTTTATATTAAAAAAACAACCGATGCATTTATACAATGTTTGACGTAAAGAATTACCAGTACAACCCACAAGTGATTTGCATCCACATCATTTTAATTTTGTTGGCAGAACCTGGCTAAATTTGCTTTCAAACTTCAGTACATGTGTAATTACTTTCATATTTTAGTGACACCTTTCAATTCGTGATAGATATTCGTTGAAAGAAGGGTAAAAGAATGATAGTTTGAAAAGAATGCAAAGAAAACATTCATCTTACTTTTTGACTTTAATGCCATTTTCCAAAAGGTATCATTTTTTTCTTTGAATCTTATCATCCATCCTGGTTAAAAAATTGTCCCGTGTTTTCAAAAATGGGGTGCAGCTCAACTTGTGAACAAATCATATCACCTATGTTCAAATCACTGAATTTTCAGTGCACCTTGATTAGTGGAAATATTCTTTCCCCCAACACTGCCACAAAGTATTGCCAGTACTTATAGAATTTACAGTTTTTAGAAATATGTTGAAAACTTTGCAAATATGAAATTTATGATGTTTTTGATTTCTTGAAAATGATATGTATCTTCAACATATGAAGAACAAGTATACTATAGCACCTATTAGTTATATAAAAAAAATATAAACAGGTTGAAGCATTTGCTCTTCATGACATCCAATAACATTTAACTGAAATATATAATTACACATGGATCTTCATAGAATTACATGCAAAATCAGTTAGCAAGTCACACTGGAGGCAATAAGTCCATTTACCTTGCGACTAAAGCTTAGTTTATGGACATTATTAATTCTTATATTTTCATGGAGCTAGGCCACATCTCTGCATTTTTGACCTTGCAAATGCTTTCCAAAATTCCAATGGGTGATATGTTTCCCATGACTGTAACCTTCTTCATTTCCAGATCTATGGCAATTGAGGTAACCCCTGAGACAGCAAACAGGAAACCTATGTGATCAGCCATAATATGATAATAGATAATTATACTTGATGGTTGGCCTCTGTGTATTGGTTATTAGGGAAATCAGATAAATATGCATCTAATCATATATGACATAAAACTTCAATGCTGAAAAACCCACACCTTCTATTTTAGATATGTGCCTTCTCACTTTTTTGGCACATCCCAGGCAATGCAATGACACTTTGAGCACCACTACCTGTACAAATCACTGACAAGATCTATGAGTGCCATTCCACAGATGCACTGCACTGCAGTATCTATTGTTTAATTACTTTTCATGGGTAGTAATTCCTTATATGACTGATCTCTTCTAAGCTTTAGTTATTCTCTTAGCTCTGATGCATCAGGGGGTGCTCACAAGGTTGAAGTACTGGGATTGAAACTATCCAAAGGAACCATGGCTTCAATCCATTTAGGGGAGAACCATCTGATGCAAGGAGCACACCAAGTGGATCACTAAAGCTCATGAGAGATGGATCATAGCAGGAATGCATATCATGAAAATTAATGCCATTTAAGGAACTAGTATTTGCAAGCAGCTAACCCTGAAAAGTAACATCTAATAAAGGATCAACATTTTCACTTTCATGCATTAAGAAGCAGGTATATAATGCATCTCAACAATTAACATACATCAAGATGATTCCCAATAATCTAAATCTAAATTAATGCTTATTTGAAATCAATTCAACCTCTGGGTTTTGCTTCAATGCTGGGATTCGCTCTTCAATTCTAACATGATGGGCATTTTTCCTGTCCAATGTAGGAGTTCCAATCTCCAAGAGTGCACTTCTCTGCCCCTCTAGAAGCCTTTTATGCTCAGAGATATCACTGCCACGTTTCTTTGGACGATATTGTTTCCCCAGTGGAAAACAAACTGCAGTAGAATCTGCAGACATCCAGCAGCTCCCCAAGAAATTGTTCCACTTCATATTTACAATCACAAAGGACCTGCAAACAGACCCATGTGAGGGATAACTCCCTTTCAAAGAAATTCAGACAGAAGAAAGGATATCTTATCCTGGAAATTGGGTGAGTAGCTAGTACAGTGTTATAAATAGAAACACACAGTAACATACCCAATAAGAACACTTGTGCATTTCAAGATTTTTTTTTCCACTTTTTAGAGAAGTTTCAAAGGCACTCAACAACTGAAATTACTGACATTTCCTGATCAGAAACAGTACCCAAAGACAATACAACTTTCCCTCCATCCATGTGAAAAGCCTTTAAATTATTGTATCCTTCATATGTGATTGGCGACATTTTTCTGTCAGACTGACGCTTTCTTCACATGGTGAAGATGCAAACATTCAAATTTATATGGCCTACACTGGATTGAAAGTGCCTTTGATAAGTAAACTAACGACCAATTTACATCTTGTTAAAATTGTGAACTATTGAATGTATTATAAGTCAAAGATTACACAGTGCACTGATCTTTTTAATTTTTTTTGGCATTTTGAGTAAGACAAAGGATGGATCACTCTCAAACCATTGGAATCAATAGCATGCTCAAGATAATGTTTGAATTTCATAAAGTTAGAGTCACAATCATCAATGCTTTAATCATTGAGATTGGACAGTGATTGTGGTAGTGCATGTATAATATATTGTTGGTATGATAATTATTATATGGATGCCAGTCAGTCATTACACATCTCTATAATTGTTTATTATGACCTGTTTTTTTGTTTTTTCTGTTTTATCTACTTGAAATTCTTCGCCTTGTATTACAAAGCAAATGCAGGTATAATATTTTAAGGTGTTGGTCGGAGATAAGGTGTCACAGGAAGAAGCTTTTCCTTCAATATGATAATGGCCGCCCCTTATAGAGTGTAGGATGGATATTATAACCATACCAGGACAAATTACAGAGGTTAAAATAAAGTTTTCATAGGATTACAAGTATGTTATAATATGTACTACTTACTCTTGGAGAAAAGTGATTCTCTTGTAAACTGTACGCTATCTTTAAGCAGTTTTTTCAGCTGTTTTAGCTGATATGTGCTCTGTTTTTGGTATTATTGTCTCTTTTGGTTGGAATATGCCTTAACGCACTTCTGCACTCTTGTAAATTCTTTTCTTTTATTAATATAATGCATTTTCTGAATTTAAAAAAAAGTATGTTATAACAATAAGGAGAGTAAAATATGTTCCAAACATATCCTCTGTAAGTGGTCAAGAATGTTATTTGGCTTCTTAATACTGAATTAGGTTTTTGTTTTTCTTCTTTCCTAATGGAGGTGGGGTAGAGGAAAAATTATTAAGAAGTTTTACATAGTAAGACAAATATTTCTACAATTATAATAGTTAAAGTTATATCTTCATATAATAAAGAAATGGTTTTGATTAAACAGTTTTTTGATAATTTAAAATTAAAAAACACATCATTTACTATATCTTATTTCAAAAAAAAATTATATATTGAAATGAAATTAATTTTTTTAATAATTTTATTAAAGAATTAAGTTTTTGGCTTAGTGTAAATGTCTTTGAGATTTGAACCTAATACAAAATTTAGGGGGGTGTATTTTTGCATTTAATTCTCCTTTTTAACTTAGTGCTAAGGATTAAGAGTATACAAGAATTGATCTATGATGATTTTTTTGTAAGATGGTGTAAGGAATAAAAATACCTACTTTGCCCTTTTACCCTTCGTTTTACTCATACTTCATGTCCTATCATAAATGCAAGGTCATACTTATAATAACCTAAAAGGTCAAGACTCCTTTAGTATCTTAGAGTATCTTGGATAAGATAAGATTGAGATAAACTCTAAAATTGGTTATGCTCAAGGTATTAAACTAATTGTTGATTGACTAACTAAATATAATAAGTATAGAAGCCTAACCTTAATTCCTTGAACAATAAGTGACTATTATTATTATAGTACTTGTTTGTACAGTGTGTGTGTACATGTATATGCACATATGCATGCATGTGAGAATGAATTCTAATATGTGATTTAGTACCTATGAAGGCATATTCTTAGCTTTTGGAAAATGTTAACGGGTTAATGTGGAAATAAAGGGTTAGAGTATTAGTTACGAATTGATGTGTATTTTATCCCATTTGAAGTTGTGATGCTTTGATTTGAGTGCAAGCAAGTCTCAAGTGAATGCCAAATTTTAGACAAGGTATAATGGGGATAATCCATGGGATTATTTGATTGGTATTCTAAGTGGTAGTGCAATGCCCCACCAATAGAATATAGTGTTGCTAGTTGACAATGTAGAGTATTAGGGGTGGTCTTCGATTTAAACAGTTAGGTGTTAAAGATTGAATAAATCACATGAGAAGGAACCCTTGGGTAAGAAAATAAATAATTGAAAAATTAAAGTACTAAGTTAAGGCAACAAGGAATAAACATGAAAGCAAAAGGTAAGACATTAGGTGGAAAAGGTGGTCATAAAAGTATCCAACCACACAAAGTCAACTTTAATGATATTCAAAGATGTTGAGAAATCATAAAGGATAATATTGTGAGGAAATAATAAGAGGATGTTTGAATAATTAATGTACAAAAAAATAGACAATTAGATGTAAGGTGGAAAATTGAGAGAGAGAGAGAGAGAGAGAGAGGGGGAGAGAGGGGGAGAGAAGCAAGATGTATGAAAGATGAATAAAAATAACCCAAATTTAGTGAATTTCTATAATTCCTTTCTAGCAATCAAAGGAGAAATTGAGAGTCATAACAAAATAAAATACAAAAAGGGGGGATAATCTTGGAGTGTATAGAAATATAGAAGAGTGTAGAGGAGAGGGAGGTCAGAAATTGTAGGAGGATAAAATGTGTGGAAAGTAGTCATATGATGTGTTTAACTAGGTATGCTAATTTATGTTTTAATAATACATGAAAGAATGTGCAAGCTATATAATAGGACTCTAAAAAAGTACCATGAGAGCCTATGTAGCATAAGAGAATTAAAATAAAGTTGTCCTTGGCTACAATGTCTTGATTGGTCAGGTTGAATCCACAACCGTTTAGAGATTGAAGCTAGAGTGCTTATGGTTGGTGCCCACATGACCACCTTAGTTGGTGTTAGATAGATGGGTTAGGCTATGATTTATTTGTACTTGGGCCATTGTGTTGAGAAGTTGATTTTTTGATTTATTTCCTTGGGTTAAATTATTCATTAAATGGTTTGTTTTAGACTAATATATTTGATTTTATAATTGTAGACTATGGTATACATCAAGTCCTTAGTTAGGTTGAGCCTAGGAAATTGTTTACATATGTGGAAGGAAATTTTGAAATGAATGGTGTTGGTGATGTAAATTCTTGAGAGGTTAGAGTAGTTGTAAAAAATCTAACAATGATAGACCATGCATGTGCACCACTTTAATACCCCTTTGAAACATGATACCGATTGTGAGGTTGGCTTTATGGAACAAAAGTCCCAATTTTTTTGTGTGGCAAATAGGAGCAAGTAAAGGAAATGCATAGGGATATTTGGTGATATCACTTAACCTTGTGACAATGTGTTAGATAACCACAAATTTTTTATGTGAAATAATGTGTATAGTAATGAATAATTTTGATATAAGATGTCTAATGATAATTCTCAATGAGAGTACTAACTTACAAGCATAGAGGAGCCAAACATGTGAAGTGGTAGATGTAGAAATAACAAAAGGAGTTTTTAATTTAGTTATGGATGGCCTTAAAATTCTTGAAGAGGAAAGGGGCATCATGTCTTAGTAGAGTAGCTTAGGATTCTCTCATAAATTGTAACCAAGAACTCAAGATGTGTTTATAGTTGAATAGTGTCATAAATCTCTAAGTGTTGATATTTAGCTACTTTAGTGTAGTTGTAAAAAAAATAAGTGGCTAAAATTTATTTCTAGATTTGATCTTAAGGGATGCATATTGAAGTGTTAATGCAACATCTAATATTTAAGATGACTTATCTGCTTGAGGATGAAATGTGTCATGAAGGTTCATCTAGTGTGAGGAATATATTGTATATTTTGCATGTTTTACATCCCTAATGGACTGTAATACACTTGTTTACAATATTGGGCCCTTCTTTAAGGTAGTTAGTCAACCCATTGCTTTATGCCTATTGTTTTGTAACACCACTTAACAATTTTATATAGTGGTTCTTATACATAATTGCACATAGATTAGGGTTGTTGCAGTATAGTGTTCTTAGAGCAAGGTTAAGATAGATTCACTTTGAAAGATAGAGTTGAATATCTTTAGTAGCTCCTAACAAGAGCAATAGAACTATGCATTTTATTGCAATTCTGCTATTGAGTTTTATACTAAAAATGTGATTTGGAGGTCAAGTTTTTATTGAAATGTTTTTTCCATCACAATATATTTCACATTATCTCTTAGTTGTTATTCTATCTTTTTTTATAGACATGTTCTTACTTACGCTATTTATCTCAAAGGATTAGTGCACATCTAGTCTAGCTTCCTTTCATAAAGAATGAAAGTGAATTATGTATGGATATCTACTATTGATTTGTTTATTCCAAATACCTGATTGTAATCATTTTGAACTACATGATCTTTAACAATTGTGTGTGTGGATGCTTAGAAAAGGTAATGATTTATCCTTTAGTCCATTTTTGACTAGATTTCTATTACTCATACTTTCTATTATACATATGTTTGTGATAAAATGCAAACCTCACTTTTTTAGGATGTCTCTTAAGAAATTGCCATGATTGGAATTTAAGTCGTCATAGATTTTTATTTGTCTCAATTAAAATCAAGAACCTTTCTCCCTAACTAGAATTTTTAAGAAAGTTATATTACTTGAGCTAGCTACATGGCACAAGATCATGCCAAGTGTCTTTCACATGGTGCAAGAGTGGGAATTCATGTCAAATGCTATCCCATCACACTATTAGAGGTCTTTGATGTTTTATTTCCCTTGTACTAGACATAAAAATGTGGGTAAACTAGAACATAATGTGACATCAAATTTGAAATCATAGTGGACTTCTTCCAACCTATTTTGGTATTCAAGATCTCTAAGTTAGTAAATGAATCTAATCTTGAAATTCTTTTCAATTAAATTACTTGTTGAATCCAAGAAACCCTAAACTAATCAAAGGGATCCTAAAAAATACAAGCGTTGATCCATGAGCATCCCACATAAAATAATGAACACCATCAAGTCATTTTCTAGAGTATTGTGCAATGTACATCCATGTAGAGTGAAATACTACACCATGTGGCTAGAACTTGA
The DNA here is from genome assembly GCA_007258455.2 of Sequoia sempervirens. NCBI lineage: Eukaryota > Viridiplantae > Streptophyta > Pinopsida > Cupressales > Cupressaceae > Sequoia > Sequoia sempervirens. The sequence continues at coordinate 146,834 of VDFB02322816.1, forward strand.
TTATAAGATTGAGGGATGTCTCTTTTGTAGGGTCATTATATTAGTGGCACCATTGGAGGCATTTCCTTGAGTTTTAAGCCTTTTCTAGTCCAATATTGTAATGCCCCAAGATTTCACTCAATATATTAGCATAAAATAGATGGGCAAACAAAATTTATTCCATGATACAATTATGACAACATTGTGCCACATTGCACCACACACACCTATGACAATAATGGGCATTATAGTGCTTGTTGTTTTTGACTGGTTGAAGTTTTCTAGTCTATCTTCTTAGGTTGTTTTTCCCTAATGTAATGCTTTGTACGAGATCAAGGCCCTTCCCTGCTTATCTAATAAAAAACAATGTGCCACATTGCATACCCATGCACTCAAGATGTCATGACACAACTCAAGAACACTCAAGGCATCAATGGAATTGCACCACGCATGATGCCACAAGTGAAAGTCTTAAATGGAACCAAAATAACCTTCCATAAAGAATTTGTGCATAGATACAACCAAACTTTTGCAACAATTATCATATTTGTGTAACAATTAAAAACATACTCGCATAGAAATCACATTCCCATTTAACTATTACACACTTGAACAATAATCATAGACTTACTTTGTGCAACACTTTTAAGTCAACTTGCACAACAATCACAGATTTACTTATGCAATCAATTACATACTTGAACAACACTTACATGACAACCAAACACTTAAATATAAAAAGACTTAACTTTCACAAAATCCTTATGAAAACATAAGAAATCAAATCCAAACATATAAATCTTTTAAACAATTTATTCACATAATTTCATTACTGCAATCACACAAAAATAATCTTAAAGTAAAAATGCCACAACTTATTTGAACCTTAACATTTTTAGGACTTCTTATATGCAAAAGAAGGGGAAAACAAGGGCTTAAAAAAAAAAAAAAACTCTGTCAAATTCGTAATAAAATAGGAACAAAAACCAGAAGATAACTCTGCCTTTAAGCATAACAGAGCTGCAACCACAAGGCTAGAAATCACATTTTCGTGCATAGTTTTCTATCACAAAAATCTGGGTATGAACGAAGCTCACCAATGAATTCTAATAGCGCTTAGACCTCCAATTACCATGATGGGCCTATAATTTCATTTTAACCTGGCAAATGTTCCATTCTTCCAATACGACAAGCATATAAAAGCAACTCAATTCCAATATGGGGACAACACAAAAGTGAGGTGCTATCATGGCACGCCCAACAACATGTAATAGACAATCTTGTTTTCATGAAAAAAATATTCCCTACAGAATACAATATTGATTTAAATTCTAAAAAACCCATCTTTATGAAATCCAAGATATCTTGCAAATTTCCACTTTTTATTGATGGATGTTCAAAACTCTAGCAAATTTCAAAACCTAAAATTATAAGAAATGCTTTGCACCCTCATGGAGTATTGAAGCCATCATCTTAGATGCTATTGAAATCCTCAACTCCTTTGACGAATACTATATATCTCATATATTTCGAGAAGGAAATGGACTAGTTGATATTTTTGCTAATCTTGGTGTAAGGAGTCCTAGAGAATGGGAGGGGAATGACCCTCTCCCCATTGAGGCAATTGTGTGTATAAATCATGATGTTTAAAATTGCCAACTTGGATGATGATCTTTTATTGCTTTGGGTTCGCATGGCAATGTTCACATGGCATGTAATTATTTGGGGTGATGGCGAGCTAGATTGTAATCGGGCTGATGGTACCTTGTTCGAATTTTGTAAGGGGAGGCGTTCAAAAATCATTACTTACCTCTGCCATAATACCGTTGCCACACAGATTGTGGGCATTTTTATCTCCTTCTCGAGGTTTCTTCTTATTCCTTGCAAGGTTCTCAAGCTTTTGTCTTCTACAAATTTTGGGGCTATGGGAGGTGATAGGAATCGTGCGGAGCCCTTTTCCTGTGACTTTGTTAAGAAAAAGAAGGAGGTTTGGCATATTTTGTAGAAAGGTGAGTTAACACATTATCTAGAAAGGTTGCATGGAGACAACCCGCAAGCGACGACTTTGTTTGCTAAAACCTGGAATAACAGGATATTGAAATTGGGGGGTATGAAGTTTGATGTGAATGAAGATTCCATTGCTAATATAACTAGGCTTTTGACTGAAGGTAAGAAGGTCTACATGGACAAGAAGGAATCGAAGGTTGCCATGCAGGTTTTTTTCAAGGATAATGAAGCTCAAGACCTTAAGCTGGCTAAGAGTGGTGGGCACTAGAGGAGCTTGCTCAAAGCGCTTTGGGAGGATGTAGTTGAGGAGCTTATGAGATATATAACCCTCGAGGGTCGCTTCTCTATGGTAAATGCATATCACTTTGTCCTCCTTAATCACTTCCAACATAAAAAGAAAATTTTATTTCCTTTTTTATCTTCTGGCGTCTTTCGAATCTGGGTTGAAGGATCACAAAAGGAATCCAAAGAACCATGTTCTGCATGTTGGGCTCATCCTATTAAACATTGATTATGCTAAAGCCTTTGAGGTTGCCAAACTACTTGCTGCCCCTAAGGGTAAGCAACTTAAACCGGTTGAGGAGTATGATACGGTTTTTGAAGAAGAGTTGGGTAGCAAGAAAGGGAAAAAAAGGAAAATTGTTTTGGAGGAGTCCAAAACTAAGGATGACACTGATTATGTCCCATAATCCCAAGCTTCCTTGGAAGTGGTCTCACAGCCTCTAGATGTGGGAATGTCTAGTAAAGGGGAGATGGGTCCTAATCTAAAGGGATATGAGATTGGTAGCGAGCAAAAAGCTGATGATAAGCCGATTAATGTTGAAGCCCCTACTACTACTCCAAAGGAAAATGTTGAAGAGGATTCCTCGCCGTCCCCTGCTGTGCAGACAAAGAGAAAGGACCAAAAGGTATGTAGTAACAAGAAGCTGGTTATTAGGTCTGCGAGCTAGTTGCTGGAAATGCAAATGAACTCTCCCTTGAAGGATGTTGGTGGATAGGTTGTTGTGGATTCCTCAGGTGTGGATTTGGCTACGCTGAATAGAAGAAGGTATGTTGTTGAGGATATCACTAATTCGGTCCACAAGCTTCAAATGTCGATTCTTGGTGGTAAAGGTAAGAAAATTTGTGTTAGTCAGGATAAAGTTAGCTCTTCTAAGGAGGATACTATTGTGGGTAAGGATGTGTTTAATTTTGACCGTGAGGATATCTCTGATGTTCTGAGGATGGCTAAGGAGAGCTTTATTTCTTTGTTTAAATTGGTTAAGTGGGTGTTTCATGAACTTAATATGATGAATGTTTGGGTTCATGGGGTTGTGAGTAAGGTGGGAGAGTCATTGACTCAGAGTCAAATTGATGAGTTGTTTGACTCTTTGAAAATTGTTGCTGAGTAAACCATGAACATGAAGCAGATGTTAGAGCTTAGAATTTTGACCCTTGAGGACCAAATGGAAAGGATTAGTGCTAATTTGGAGAAGGGTGGGGAAGGGAATAAATATGCAGTGGAGTATGAATCTATTGGCATTTCTCCCCCAGTGGTTATGGCCAAGAAGAGCAAGGAGATGGTTCCTGGTGGGGTTGTTGTTGCTGGTGGTAGGCCTGTGGAGGAAGATGTTACTGTTGATAAGGATGGTGGTGGGTAGAATGTTTTTATTAGTGAGGTAAATTTGGGTGGTCCTGGTGCACATACGCGTAATAAGACCTAGATGCAGGGTGGAGCTCCTGCTAGGGAAACATCTGAAGTGACAGATGACCTTCACAAGACTGGGATGAGTGATATGGAGGTTGCTACTATCCTGAAGAATATGTAGTGTTGTTGTTTTTTTTCCTTCTTTTTGGTTGATGTCGCGCTGATGTTGTTATGTTTTTTGGTTGCTATGTGCCTATTGTAGTTATCTTTTGATACAACTATTTCTTTTTGTAAAGGGTTTTGAGGCCCCTTCAAACCCTATTTTACCTCTAATAAAAAATAATCTAATACACATAAAACCTATTCAAAAGAAAGGCTATATGCATCCACTTAATGTAGGCATGACCAAAGTAAAAATATTTAAATAATTTAATTGCACACATTTAAAAAAAGTGTGAACTCCAATCTAAACTCATACAAAATGGAGTTATTCCTTTCAACTTGTTCTTCCAATCCTTAGTAGTTTCCAATAAATCCTTCCAAATCAATCCTCTTGAGTAACATGACAATCTCAAGAAAATCCTTGGAGAACTATAGATGCTTAAGCATGAAGGAGAGAGATGAAACCATATTAATACAAGTGTTCTTAAAATAACACACTTTTTGTCTTTTTATCCAAAACCCCTTTTCAAAAGACCCTTTTCATATTTCACATTCAAAACTCTTTTTCAAGTGAATATTTCAAAACATAAAATTTAGATATTTTAAATGGAAAAAAAATTATTTCAATTCCAATGTGTAATTCCCTTTTTAATTTTTTTTTCCCTAAAGATAATATTTAATTGTTACAAATATTATTTACATTGTATGAATATCCAATGGTTCTAGATTTAACATTAATTCCTTTTTGATAATTCAAATTTGAATCTATTGCAAATAACCTTATTATAGAAAACAAATAATTATAGAGCTTTTTTTTTACACTAGCATAAAGATTATTTCACAAGCACTTATAAGTATTGCAAAAATGATTAAATAAAAATGGCACAAGAGTTGAACAACCTATTTAAAACACACATGTTTCAAAGGTCATAACATGACTCAAATATTCATAAAGAATTGATTTGTATTAAGATTCATAGGATCAAACAAGATTCATTTCACAACGTGAAAATGAATGAGATGGGAAAATATAACATCACATATTTACCCTACTTGGTTGTCTCTAATTAATCACTATTGGGGAACTTGTGCTTGCACATTTTGTTCACACACTAGTTGTACCTGCACAATACAAGATAGCTAAAGCACAACGTAAAACATCCAATATAATAATAATTCAATAAGAAAATATAATATCAACATCTACATCTAACTAAAAATCATCCACAGCTAGATGATCCAAATGTAAAGATGTGTAATGAATAAACACAATGGTAAACTTGATAATATATTCAAAATTACATATAATAGTGAAAAAAGAAGTAAAATCAGTACAAGAGTTCCCATGTATAAATTCACAAACTACACATCTAGAATACACAATTAGAACACCTCAATGGCAATACAAAACACCATAAAAAAATTTGATATAAAAGATCATAAAATATGTATCCCATAATACATTATTAGATAACTTGATGGAAATATAAAACATCATCAATACAAAATATAATATCGAAATTGAATGTCACATTTAAGGCATGTATTTTGTGGGCCTTACATCCTCACATAATAGGATTAGGATTACTTCTAGAAGCTTCAAAAAGACAAGAATAAGATACCCTTGGTATACAATCCTTCAAAAAACTATTGAACCCACACAATCAATCTTGTAAACCCTCACTTGATCTAGAAATAAAACCGCCTCTAATGTTGCAAGGACTTGGTGAATTCTAATAATAATTCCAATTTAAATTTCTTAGGCACTACATCATCTTGCTCACCAACTACCATTGTCTGTTAGGAATGATACCTTGCTATATGTCTCACCAGTCCACAAGTGTAACATGGTCTTATGAATTGAGATCGTATGGGCTATGGCCTAATATTGACAAGTGCATGGTTGATAACCTCTATCTTGCTACTATAGTCAACGAGTATTTGCAAAACAAACCCACTCCTTGTTGGCCTAATTTTTGACTCCACAAAAGTTTTTTTCCACATCCATTAAATTGGCATGTGTGATCTAAGTGTTACCCTACATTCCATGTCAATGTTCTAAACTATGTCATGTCAATACTTTTTAGCCAAATTCATTTTTCTTAAAGTGTTGAAAGCTTACCTAAAATTGAGTTTGTCATATTCTATTTACCTGGTAGCCTCAAGGAAAGAGTTGAGGCTGAATTTGTACAGAAGAAGGTAATTCCATTCTATGTCAATGTTCTAAATTGTGTCATGTCAATACTTTGTAGTCAAATTCATTTTTCTTAAAGTGTTGAAAGCTTATCTAAAATTGAGTTGTCAACTCTATTTACTTGTTATCCTGAATGAAAGAGTTGGGGCTGAATTTATATAGAAGAAGGCAATTTCATTCTATGTCAATGTTCTAAATTGTGTCATGTCAATAATTTGTAGTCAAATTTATTTTTCTTAAAGTGTTGAAAGCTTATCTAAAATTGAGTTGTCATACTATATTTACCTAGTAGCCTCAATGAAAGAGTTGAGGCCGAATTTGTACAAAGGAAGGTAATTCCATTCCATGTCAATGTTCTAAATGACCTCATTGAAAGAGTTGAGGCCGAATTTGTACAAAGGAAGGTAATTCCATTCCATGTCAATGTTCTAAATTGTGTCATGTCAATACTTTATAGTCAAATTCATTTTTCTTTAAAGTGTTGAAAACTTACCTAAAATTCAGTTATCACAGTCTATCTACCTGGTAGCCTCAATGAAAAAGTTGAGGCTGAATTTGTGTAGAAGAAGGTAATTCCATTCCACGTCAATGTTCTAAATTATGTCATGTCAATACTTTATAGTCAAATTCATTCTTCTTAAAGTGTTAGAAAGCTTACCTAAAATTGATTTGTTATACTCTATTTACCCGGTGCCTCAACGAAAGAGTTGGAGCTGAATTTGTGTAGGAGCCTCAATGAAAGAGTTGGAGCTGAATTTGTGTAGGAGGAGGTGATTCCTTATGGATTTAGAGTTGGTGATGTTGGGAGAGGGTGTGCAATCTTATGGTGATATAGAAAAGTTTGTTTATTTCTGCGTTCGAAAAACATAGAATAGAACTTATTGATGGTGATCAAATATTGGCTCTATTTTCTGTTCTCACTATCCAGTAGTTGACCTCTCTCTAAGAGAAATGCTATTCATTTAAGCTAGGACTTGTCAAGACTACTTATGCTAGTGGAGTTTCCAAAAGATACTCGAGGAATCTTGGGTTGGAAGTAATACAACTCTCATTCGATTGAAATACTTACATGAGAAGGCTACTGAATATGATATTGGAATCTATTTGAGGGATAATTGCTACTGTTTTCTTGTTTAAATGGGTTTAAAACTCATTTTATCCGTGCAAAAGCTTCAAAAATTCGTGTCCAGACTCCATTAAAGCCCGTATTTCGTCACCAAAGGAAGCAATACCACCATTTTATTTCACCTTGGATTGGAAGCTTGATCCTTACGGCTTCTTCTTCTCAATCCAACTTTGGGATTATTTCTACTACAGAGTTTTTGGATGGCAGCATCATGTTCCAATTTGGAGTACTTCCTGAATCGGAATAGGTTTCTCAGATTCCCCAACAGCTGGAAATTTGTGAGACCGATGGGAAGCCTGTGAAGAATTTTGGTGTAAAACTAGAGATATCTACGTCAGGGGAGGTTTATAAATTGGAAGGGAATAAAAGAAATTCAGAGTAAAGATTTTATTAATCTAAAGACCATTTAGAGTAACAATATCATATCTTTAAAAAGTTTAAGGACGTTCCAAACAACACAATATAATATTCATTGTTGATAATTATCTATCAGCTTAGTCTGTACGGGTAGTAGAGTTGATTTGGGCTGTGGGTTTGCTCCCTATAGGTTTCGACTCTGCTCCCGGGTTAACTGGTGGGCGCTGAGGTGGGTCGTGGGATATCCCTGTCGCAAAAAAAATAAAAAAATCTATCAGCCTAATTAATTATGGATAAAGTATTTAATATAACAAAGCATAGAACAAAACATTAAAATAAATGTGAAAACAAGTGTTAAATGTCAATGTCCTCTCAACTAATACTTCTTAGAGTATTGGTTTCATTCAACCTTACACTAGATCACTTCTCTATTATGGAATTGAATTTTGTGTACATTAAAGATTCACAAAGGTTCTACTAGAACCCCTCCAAATCTTGAACCTATGAGGCTTGCCAATCAAGAATGTGAATAACATTAGGGTGATAGGGCTTAAGAAATGAAACCTGAAATGCATTATAGATTTGAGAAAGAGATGGAGATATAGCTAGTCTATAAGAAACACAATTGATAACTTCCTTGTAAGACTTCAAATAGCCCCATATGTCTAGGAGCAAGTTTAGTTGACTTGCTAAACAAAATGAAAATTTTCTAGGGTTTGACCCTTAAAAAGACTTTGTCCCTTATGACAACTATCTCAAAATCCTAGTCTTGTTTGCATAGCTCTTCTTCCTATCAAAAGCTTCCTCTAACCTTCCCCTAATCACCTTCATCTACTCATACATCTCCTTAAGCATATTAGGCCCTATGATCACACTGTCCTCGATATTGTCCCAACTAATAGAAGGCATTTTTTGCCATATAAAGCCTTGAAAGGTGTCATTCTTAGATAAGATTGAAAGGAATTATTTTATACAAACTCAACTAAGGGAAGATATTATTCCTGCCTATTTTGTAGATCCATACATTATATTTGAAGAAAATACTCAACAATTTGATTTAGCCTCTCTATCTAACTATTTGTTTGTGGGTGATAAGTTATGCTTAAATTTAAGTGAGTTCTCAAGGAAGTGTCTAACGTCCTCCAAAACTTGGATGTCATGCAAGTATCATGATCATAAATGATCATCTCAAGTACTATCTAAAAATTTCTTGAATAAATTTCTTGGCTAAGGTTAACAAACCAGTTGAAGGTTTCTAGGAAAGAAATGATCCACCTTAGTGATTAATTATCTACCACTACCAAAATTGCATCATTCTTATTCGTTGAATTTGATATCTACCTTGGATAAAATCCATACTTATAACCTATCATGCATACTCTGGTCTATCACGAGGATACAAGAGTCATGCTAGATCTGCATGTTCAACTTTGACTTATTGGAATTCCAAATATCTTGTCACAAATTATAGAACATCCTTTTAAAGTTTGGGATAGAAGTATAATAGTCTCAAATCTTCTATAAGTTGTCACTCCTGGGTGACTTGAATAAGGAAAAATATGTGCCTCCTTTATGACTATAGTCCTTAATCCACCCTAATTAGGAACATACATCCTTCCTTGATATCTTAATAATTCATATTCAAATCAAACTTGTATCTCTCAAAACAATGATCAATGACATTGCCTTCTAAGGTTGTCTTAACCTTCAAATAGTGTTCATATTCTTGAAATTAGTTAAGCACCTATTTTCTAAAAGTAGATTGCAATTTTGTTATAATTGAAAAATGTCTTCTTTTTTTAAGAGGATTTACGACCCTATTCTCTTTCCCTTTAATATAATAAATTTTGAATTTATATTCACTCAAGAACTCTAACCATTATCTCTTTTTTGCATTCAAGTTAGGTTTTGTGAAAATGTACTTGATTTCAAATTGATCTATCTTGAGCTCAAATGGTTTTCTTATGAGGTAGTGTCTCCACATTTTTAGAGCATGAACAATGGCTATCAACTCTAAATCATGTGGTGTGTAGTCAAACTCAAGTTTCTTAATATTCCTTGACTCAAAAGCTAGTACTCACCCATTTTGCATAAGAACTCCACCTAAACCTTCACCTAAGTTATATGTTGTAATTGAAAAATTGTCATTGGGATTAGGTATAATTAGGATTAGTGTCTATATGAGTGTAATCTTTAAGGTTTAAAATGCTTGTTCATAGTTTAATCTTTAAGGTTTGAAAGGTTTGTTCATACTTTTTTTTCCCACTTAAATCTTTCACCCTTTTTCTAAAGAGAGGTAATTGGATGTGGAATTTTTTAAGAACCTTCTACAAATCTTTGGTAGTACCTATCTAATCCAATAAATCTATGAAACTCCTAAATGTTATGGACTGTTGACTACTCATAGATGACCTTAGTCTTGGTTGGGTCCATTAAAATTCCCTATGCTAAAATAATATGCCCAAGGTAATCCACCTTCTTTTGATAAAATATCCATTTGGATAACTTACCAACAATGTAATTCTCTCTTCTCTTTGCAATACTATCCTTAAACTTTTATCATGTTATTTTTTTAGTTTTTGAGGATAACATGATATTATCTAAGAATAACAAAACAAAATCATTTAGAAAATCCTTGAACACATTGTTGATCAAATTCATAAAAAATTTCAAAACATTTGTCAAACTAAAATGAACTATTGGGAACTTGTAGTGTCCATAACAAGTTTTGAAATTTATTTTGGGTATATCCTCCTCTTCAATTATAATTTGGTGATGGCCTGATATAAGGTATACTTTAGAAAATATTGTATCTCCCTTTGTTACATCCCATTTTTGGAACCCTCTAGACTACGCTATTTTATTTTGTATTTTGATTATGAACCTAAAAACTTGAATTTTGAATGATTAGAATATGTGAACAAACAATATTATATCAGATTGATATAGTTTGATTAATATTAATATGAAATTGATTTCATAGAAATGATAAGGAATGTTAAATTTTGTGTTTAATGGCTTATGTATATTATCGAACTAACTACCTTTTCAACTTGATGAGGTGGACACAAAAGATTGTTCTTCCCCTCTAGGTTTGAGAGGGAGAGTATCACCAGAGAGAAATAGATCTAGGAAGAGAGCCAAGATCACCCTAAAAATTGAGAATTCACACACACACACACACACCATATACTGCATGTTTGCTTAATTGTGAATGTTTGTTTGAAATTTTTTCAATTGTTCATTCATCCATGTTGTCTTTAGTATTGCAAGACTATGCAAATTTCTATAAATTATTTCTTTTCCTAATGGAAATATGAAATGTTCAACTTTTTGTTAGAATATTTTCATAGAGATAGAATATGGTCATTGTGCGATGTGTTGTGATAATTTTTTTTTTCTCTTCTCTTATTGTCTTCTCTAATCATCTTGATTGATGTTTGTAGACACTTGAAAATGTCCTAAATGATACTACACACTTGAATTTGATCACTAACATCGTTTTGTCTTGAAATTCATCCTCTTTTTTCCTGTTTGATTAAATAAGCCTAGTTTTTTAATTAAATGCATCATTTTCATCTATTAATATAATAGATCTAATTAGGTTAATTCACCCCCTCTCACACTAACATTTCACCCTATTAAAATGAATAAATCAAATGATTTAATTTAACCCCTAGTCCTCTTATTTAATTAAATAACTCTAAGCTATTTAATTAAATATCATATTACATCCCTCTTTTTCATTAAATCAATAATTTAATGAATATCATATTATTCTCCATCATACCTTGTACCCTAAACCCTATACCCTATACCCTCAACCCTAAATAGATACCTTCTACCCTCAATCGTAAACCCAAAACCCTCAACCCTATATCCAGTATCATAAACCCTAATCCCTATACCTTATACACTTAACCCTATACCCTCAACCCTAAACACTATCCCTCAACCCTATATACCTTAAACCCTAAATCTTGGCTCGAGGAAAATTCATCGCAACAATCAATTTCACCGTGGGAAAATTCACGCCAACAATTCACTGAGGTAGAAAATTAACCGCCAATAATGTTTTTTATGATAGTGAAAATAAAAATATTTTTCAATATATTTTATCATATATTTTTCAATATATTTTATGATAATAAAAATAAAAATAAATCGATTAACTTAATTTTAATATCATAAATAAACACATGGAAAAATAAAAAATTGTATATATAATATTTTATATAAAATAAAATAAAATTCATTGTTTCATGATACAATATTGTTTAATATATATTTTTAAAAGTATTTTTTTTATGTTTATTGTATAAAATAAAGACATCGAAAAATAAAAAATAATAATTTATTTTCTTGTAACATTTTATGAAAATTAGTGCATAATTTTCATATCAAAATAAACATAAAAAATATTTAAAAAATAAAATTGTATTGTAAGGCAGGTGAAAATCATTTAAAAAAAAGAATTTAAAGTTTTTGAAATATATATTAAAAAATATTAATGCAAGTTAATTTTCTGCTTGATGAATTGTTGGTAGTGAATTTTACTTGGCAGTGAATTTTTCATGGCGGTGAATTTTCCTACGATAAAATTGTCATGGCAGTGAATTTTCCCACGGTGAATTGTTGGTGGTGAATTTTCCATTGATAAATTGTTGGCAATGAATTTTCTGTATGCCCTAAATCCTACACCCTTAACCCTATAGCCTCAACCTTATACCCTAAACCCTATGTACCCTCAACCCTAAATAGATACTTTCTACCCTCAACCATAAACACAATACCCTCAATCCTATGCCCAATATCCTAAACTCTAATCCCTATACCCTATACACTTAACCCTAGATACCCTCAAACTTGTGTTGGTTTGGTTTTAGGATAATTTACAACTAGTTCATAAAACAATCTAAAGAATAGACAATTCTTGTGCTCAATTATTCTAGAAGGTTGACCAATGAATAGGAGAAAGAATCTACAATTTTCTCCTTTGCTCTTCAAGCTCTGCAAGACCTAGGAGGGTGGTCCTATGCAATATCCATTAGGATTTTATATGATTAATATCATATATTGCTTCAAATATATATGTTCTCTCTATATGACCAAGAATTAAAAATGAACACACTTAAAGAGCTAGATTCTTGGATTTCTTATATATTTTTTGTTGGAGAACATGAGAATAACATTATAAGATAAATTACAATTGAAATGGAAATTGAATTTAAGATTTATGACCATGGAAACATAATCAAAACTTTTGCTTAAAATGGTGCCTTAGACCTCGGCAATAGAGTCAAGGGAAATGCAATTTGAAAACTCATACAACATCAACCTAATTTTGTAAAAGCTTAGCAATAATGCATTACACTACTACTCTTAGAATTTACAATCAAATCAACTTAGCAATCCATTTATACATTTAAAACATTCAACATTCCTCATATAGAAGATTAATCTACTCCTTGAATAGAAGCCATAAAAGAAACATTCACATGTAAAAAATTGCATAGATGAATAGAAGTGATCTTTGATCAATTTATATTCATAAATGATAAGAATTATACATTTTATGAGGCAATTGATTGCAAAATTGTCATTGTATATTGATGTATAGGAGTAGTACTATCATACAAAATTAACAATTACATTGACATCCTTTCCTATGAAAACCTAGACCTAACATGTACAAACTAGAATACAAGTGCTCTACTTGTGAAATTTTCCAAGATCCTGACAAAATGGCCTTGATTTCACTTTTATAGAAACAAGGGAGAAAACAAGCTTCCAGACATGTACAGATGCCATATTTTCATTTGACAATCATGTCCCTTTAGGATCAGACAAAAAAGTTACAACTACTTTGTGGGGGAAACATATCCTCTACTAAAAGAAAAAAACAATTGCATATATATCGTTGAATAAGATTCTCATTGATCCTGTAATGATGAAAGAGAAAGGTGGAAGTACAAGTACTTTGCTAAGTTCTTCTACCACCTTTCATAACTTCAAAAAAATTTGAGGAAGATGACTGGGCCACATGGGACAAAATAGGCTCCACCTTTGCAAAAAGACAAAAAGAAGTGTAGGAGACATCTATTCAATGTATTTCTCCATCCACTAGATACACTCTTCTTCAAAAGGCCACTAAAAACTTAGAAGCTTATGAACCTTGTTGTTGTCGATGTTATATCTAGAATCTATAATATCCCTAGTATCTTTTGTAAAACTATCCAGATTAGTCTCTAAAAAATAAAAAATGTGGATACCCTAAGTTTAATTTTAGATACCTAGGGTTAATGGACCATCAATTCTAGGATTTCATTAAGATACAAATTAATAAGGTGCATAGTTTGACTTACAACTTCTTAGATGAGTCAATCAGATTTGGATATGCATCTTTTTGAGTCTTAGACATAAATGGGAAATGATTTGAAGTGATTACCCTAATTAGACTATATTACCTATATAGAAAATGCAAAATCTTGAAGATAAACAAATAGAAACAATGATTTTCAAGTGGATATCGGGGATGTCGTATGATGTGTACCTATCACCAAAAGTCGATTTTGTGTGTTGTAGTAGGACTAGGTCTCCCCTAGGAAAATGGGTCTTTATAGGCCTTTTGAAAACTTCAAAGTTTGATCTTATAACCCTCTGGTTGATCTATGTTCTTGTACCTACAAACCTTCATCTTTGGATCTAAACCTATAACAAATCTACAAAATAAATTGCTTGGGTGGCTATATGGGGGTTTGCCTTAGTCAAACCCCTATTTTGGTAATTAAATCTCAACAAAAAGCTAAAGGTTTGATAGAAAAAAGTGTGTGAGCCCTAACCTTATGTGCATTGAAGGTTGTTATGAGCACAAAATGCAAAGAAATCCTACTCAAGTGTGTTAGAGTTTGATTCCTCTAATATTAAGATTCAATTAGGGAGAAGTCAAAACACCCCAAGTAAATCTGAAAATGCAGTGATACCTTACTTTAGGCTACAAGAAGAGTAAAATTTGAAGACGAGAGCACCAAGGAAACAAGTCATTAGATTGAGGGAAGTGAACAAATGCATCTCCTATCCCTAGAATCCATTATTCTCTTCCATAGACTTCAACCTTCAATCATCTGATAAAGCTTCATCAAACATGACAGTGGACTTGAAGATTTGTAATCTAATGTAATGTTGCTCCAAGACTCTAAATTTTGCTTGCTTGAATGTTATCTCTTGTTTTCTCTTTTCCTCTAGTTTTGAAATGATGAAAAGCCTAAGTATTTATAGGTATTCTTCTATTTTTTTGACAATTAGATCCCAAAAGATGACATTTACAATTTAAATTTTGAATGTTAAAATACCGCCAATAATCCATTAAAATTTGGGTCCTAGCTAAAAAGGGGGACCCAATCGCCCATGGGTGAATGGGTCCTAGCCCAAATTTCCAGGACACACTTGATTGGGGGAAATTTTATAATTCATTGTATTTGTTCAATAATTTTTCAATATTGAAAAATTGTAAAAATAGGCCTTAGAATGCATAATAAAGTGAAATAAGGCCTAATTAGGGGGGGTTGAAAATGTATGAATGCAAGGGTCACTAAAATAGGTCAAAAGTAAGTGTGAAATTATACTATCACCTACAAGCGAGTATAATTTTCTATGCTACATGTAGCCCTCACTTTAGCGACCATATGACACTATGTGCATATGCAAGCTAAAGTACTGAAAGTAAATCATGATACATAAAAGGATACTCATATGGACATTATGATTCATTTGAGAATGGGATAATGAAGCCCCTAATGTAGTCACTAGAAAAACCAAAATGTTAGGAATTGCATCCTATAAAACCTATTTGTTAGCTATCCAAAATCATCTTATACTCTCAAATAGACATGTCAAACTTCTACAGAGAACCAAATTTGAGGGTAGATATATGCTCCTTGATTTTTCTTTCTTTATGAAGGTGGAATCAAGGTGGCAATATAACCACATTGAATTACTAGGTTTATTTATTGAAATGATTATGATAGGGTTATGAGACCACAACACCATCTATCAATAAACATTGGATATGATCAAGAATGAAACTATGAATCCAACACAACATATGACATTGAAATCAAGGTTCTCTAGCCCCATTTATGGTGATTTGAGTGAAATGTGCTACTAGGAAATTTTACTTTTGTTAGTGCAAAATCATATTTTTGACCATCATTTTCACATTTACTATTTAGAGATTCTAAGAGAGATACCTTGGTGTAGAGGATTGACGATGTCGATTTGATGACCATACCAGGCCCTATGACTTGAGGTCTTACAAGTAGAGGTTGCAGATAGTGCCATCACACCCCAGGTGAATTCCTTGTACTTTATCCCTATGATTTATCTTAGTATTCTACAATGTTTTGATCATTTTTCAAAAATCATGATGTGCCTATCCTCTTTGAGCTACCCTATCCCAAATTGGTGACCTTGTCCCAGTTTGGTGACCCTATCCTAGATCCCTTGTCCCAAAATGGTGGCAGTGTCCAGGTTAGTTCATCTTTTCTTTTAATTGTTTGGTTGACTATTTTTTCCATGTTATTGATGTTTTCCTTTTCTTTTTCCAAGATCTACGATGTTCCTAATAACATCTGGGAGGATGATTATTTTCACTTCTCTACAAGTAGTTTACATGACTTATTGAGGAGGCATAGATTTTGTGTATCACTGGGTTGTATTAGGTATACTTCATGCCACCCATGAGGTATCATGATGAAATGATGATGGCATTGGTTGAGCGATGGAATATATATACTTGCACATTCCATCTCCCAATAGGAGAGATGATAGTGACCTTGGAGGATATACACCGCATACTCAAGATACCTATCTTAGGTGAGACTATCCACTTTGATGAGTTTCGTACATGCCTGTAGATGAGAAATGATATTCAGTATTGTATCAACTCCAAAATAACTCCCACCAACCCCAAAGCTTGCATTGATCTTGAGTGGTTTATGTATGTTGTTGTTCCCTTGGTTCGTCGAATCATCTGTGTGAGTGTCACCCTAGCTCTTGTACCTAATGGATGAAATGTTCACCTTGATGGGGGCCTCATTCATACCATATGAGAGATGGAGGATAACTGGATATTCTATTCTTAGGGACAAAGCATGCTCACACATCTTTATTATGATCTTGATTGTTTTGTTAATCGAGAGCTCCACAACATTATCCATTGTAGTCTTCTTCAAGTGTGGGCTATTGAGCATATTAAATGTACCAGATTGAGTGGTTTCCCCACCACAATGGCTTTTGGTTACCCTTGATCCTTTTGTTATACTTTGAGGCAAGCCTGTAAATGTGGAGATCTATTGCATTGGACAATTAGGTTTGATCATCTAGAGGAGGATGATATAGTATGTGTAGACACGAAAAAATGTACCGATTGATCCTATACACCTAATCCTAATTTTACCAACACCACTTTGTCCTGAATCATCTCCTTTGTTAACCATTTAATCAAATAATTTGTATTTGATTAAATTCATCACATTTCATCTCTTAATTAAATAAATCAAATTTATCTGATTAAGTCAGTCCCTCCTATTAATTAAATAAATTATTTTTGTTTAATTAATCCTAATGTCCTCTTTTAATTAAATATGTAGACATAGAAAATGTATTGATTGATCCTATACACTTGATCCTAATTTTACTAACACCACTTCATCCTGAATCATCTCCTTTGCTAACCATTTAATCAAATAATCTATATTTGATTAAATTCATCACATTTCATCTCTTAATTAAATAAATCAAATTTATTTGATTAAGTCATTCTCTCCTATTAAATAAATAAATAATTTTGTTTAATTAATCCTAATGCCCTCTTTTAATTAAATAATTAACTTTATTTGATTAAATCATCATTTTCTTCTCTGTAATTAAATAAATAAATTTTATTTAATTAACCTCTAAAGTATTTTTGTTAAATTAAATGAATTAATATTTATTTGATTTAATCTAATATCATCCTCTTTAATTAAATAAATCAAATCTTTATTTAATTAAATCAAAATTCATATTCCTCTCAACTTTGATTTAAATCAATCCAAAAATCTAAATCAATTTGTCACATCAACTAATCTCCCTTTGAACTAATCAAATCTTTATTAATCTTAATCTTAATCCATCAAATCCTCTAGCATTTGCAACTTGCACAAGAAAATAATTTTAATTGATTTATTAAATCTCCTATTTTCTCTCAACATGGCATCAAAAAGGGAATATTCTCCAAGTTTGAAAAATCCCTCCAAAAGGGATTGTGCATCCAATAAGGCATTTAAACCTCTTACATGTCATTTTTCCTTGAGCCAAGTGACAATAACTCCATTTATTTCTCCCTCCAACATGTCATTTCATCAAATTTGAATTTCCACCTAATAGCATTTATGTGCACTTTCACCAAAATGTGCTCAACCTTTTCCCACTCACATGTTGGCAAGTGGCTTAGTGTTATTGGTTGGTCTTTTATCCCACATTTATCTATTTTTCCCCATCCTCCATTTTTCTCATTTATAAATAAGAGGCTCTCATTTGGATTTTGGATCCACAACTTCATGAAAAGTCATTATCTTGAGATTTTGAATATGTTGATCCATTGTTCATCCATTTCATCAAGTTTTAGAGTTTTATAGCTAGGTTATGTAGGAATTTCACCAAGAAGCATCAAATCTTCATAAAATCATCATTCAAACTTACAAGGGATTGGGAAAGGGTCATTTTCCACATCAAAATGACACCAATAACTGGAGGATCAAATGAGAATCCCAAGGAGCCAATATAGGCTACAAATTCCCTCAAGGAGAGACCTACATCTCATCCTTGTATCACCCGAGAACATTCATCAACCACTGTAGGAATTTGATCCAATGAGCATGAAGAGAGCATCCATGCAACTTCTTCCACACCTTCAACCATTATAGGAGAACCGATACGGTACCTATAGTGTCCTATCAAGACCACGAGTGGTGAGCAAGTTACCCAAGTGATATTATAGTTTTTTTTATGTTGTATGAATTAATGTCTATGTTTATGTTTGTTTATTATGACTAGTTCTAATTTATTGTCATGCTACCTTTGTTATAGTTGGCACATGGGAGTGGCTCATCTTCTTCAGTCAAGTCATGGTAGATATTGTTCCATCAATTCCCCCACACCAAGTGACACAAGTGAAGCATAGGCCACCACCTAGCATGGGGTTCCATGTTGACCTATTTGAGCCCTTTTCCAAGTGGAGGACATCATATGATGATGTTATGAGGACTATTGATTTATCTAGAGCTAAGACTAAGGAGGCTTGAGCTAAGGAGGAGCAAATGAGAGATACACTATAAGATATTAGGACTACATATGATGAGCTTCAATGCACTTGAGTTCCATTCAAGAGCGATATGCAAAATTTCTTAAGTTAGAACTCAACAGGTTGTAGGCGAATCTCACTAGGGTGCAAGCGGACAGGGATTAGATAGACCAGGAGTGTGTCACAACTCTTGTACATGAGGGTATAGTTATAGGACAAGTACAAGGCCTATGAGAGTGGATGAGTTCTATGAGTTTCTACCACACCATTATCTCTCAACGAGTACCACCACCAGGCCTCGAGGATTTTGGTATCCATAAGCCTTCCTAGATGTATTGTACTATGATACACCACATTTTGCTACTGTGGTGACCATGATGTATATGAACTTTATGATCTATATATCAATATTTTATTTATTTATATGTATTAGATGTTGATGTGATCTATTAAATAATCTTGAGATTGTTTAGTAAATTTCTACATGGTCTAATTGTTATGTTATCAATGTGGTCTAATTAAACACCTATGTGTTGTTAAATGTTA
Organism: Sequoia sempervirens; assembly: GCA_007258455.2. Lineage (NCBI taxonomy): Eukaryota > Viridiplantae > Streptophyta > Pinopsida > Cupressales > Cupressaceae > Sequoia > Sequoia sempervirens. The sequence goes on from VDFB02322816.1 coordinate 166,176, forward strand.
TAAAAGTGTAATTATGTTAAACTAGATGCCCTTATGATCTAATTTGTGAAATTAAATACATGAAATGATCTAATTTAACAAAACACACATGTTTGAATAGCATACAACAATATTAAAGTAATAATTCAAACAAATGAAAAATTACCCACAATAATTCAAGACACACAAAACATTTGTCGAGAATGAAGCAATGTGAGATAAAATAGAAAACTATCCACTTAATCTAACAACATGCTTTAAAATAAAAAATATTCAAAATATCGCTATGTGTAATATTTGCACAGATGTGCAGTGAACTGATGGGTTCTTTTAAAGGTGTACCATCCATTTCTTTAAGTTTATATGCTCTAGACCTGTAAAATTTGTCAATGCAATAGGATCCTAACCAATTTAGGCTAAAATTTCCTTTTTCATCAAGAGTGACATTGACATTAAATTGATTTTCATATAACACCAAATATCCTTTGTTAAAAGAGAGAGGGATTACATTATCATTATAATTACATTTCATTCTTTTGGAATAAGCTTGGAGATGTTCGAGAGAATTTATGCACTGTTCATTGAGCATTTCAAGTTGTTATAACCATTTTTCTCTATAAGTATTATCATCAATAAGGACCCTAAGAGATATTCTTGAGGAAATTTCTAACTCTAAGGGAATTATTATGTCCACACTGTAAACAAGGTTAAATGGTGTGTTTCTTGTAGCCATACAAATACTTGTGTGATATTCCCACAATGCATAAGTAAGTTGAGTGCGTCAATCCTTGTTATGTTTGTGAATCATTTTACACAATATTTGATCAAGTGTTTTTTTTGTTTCATCTAATTGACCATTATATTGTTACTAAGGATGAAGGAATACCAAATTGAGTGATGATTTTTTCCAAAATAAAACAATAAATTACTTCAGTAGTTATAAAGCAAAGAGGAATTTCCTCTACCCACTTCATGAAATACTCTATAGTAGTTATTATAGATGTACGTCTTGAAGAAAGAGGAGAAATTTTTCTAATCAGATCCAAATCCCCGTACCAAAAATAGCCAAATAGGAATTTGAGCACAAAGTTCAAAAGTAGGACCATGAATTTGGTTATTATGCTCTTGAAATTTATGACATTTATTAACGTGATAAAAATAATCTTGTTCTATATTTCACCAATAGTATCCTATGTGAATTAACTTTTGAACCAATGATCGTCCTCCACAATGTCCCCCATAAGCACCTACATGAGCTTCCTCAAGGTCTATAGAGATCTTAGATTGTTTAAGGAATCTAATAAGAAGACCATCAAATGACCACCTATATAACACATCTTCTAAGATTATGTATCGAGTTACAAGTTTCTGAATACAAGCTCTAGTGTTCTTAGTAGCTGGTTCAAGAAAGATACCTTCTTTTAGATAATTGAATATCGGTGTATACCATTCACTAGGAGCTTTAATATTGGAAACTAAGACTTTTTTCATATTTTCATCTATCGATGGTTTTGCAAGGGTGTGAACAACAAATGTGAAGTCTATGAAAAAATCTTCAAGAGAAACAAGGGAAGTTGTGCTTTCCATTATATCTGTATGTTGATTATCCTTTCATGGAGCATTGTTGATAGTGTATTATTTGAAATGTTCTTGCAATTTCATTGCGATTCTTTTATATTGAGATAGCTTATCATGTTTTTCTTGATAGGAACCATTACTTTATTTCATTATCAATTGAGAATCTCCAAATATACGAATGTGTTGAACATTGAAAGACAAGGTTGCACATATCCCAGTAATAAGGGCCTCATACTTTGTGTTGTTGTTTGTACATAGGAAATTTAAGGGAATTAGTTTTCCCAAGAACAATATTAATATAACACCCACTCCAAAACTAGTTTTACACTTAGTTCCATCAAAGTATAATTCCCATGTTTTATTATCATCGATTTTCAATACATTCTCATCAAGAAATGAGTCAACATTTTGTAATGCTAAAGATGAAGGAGCCTGAGCTAAGGGGTTGGCCAATGCTTGACCCTTGATCGCCTTTGAGCAATAAACTTAAGGTCAAACTCAATTAACAACATAACCCACTTAGCCAAGTGTCTTGACAAATCTGTTTTAGCAAATTGATGTTTTAAATGATCAAATTTTGTCATGACATGTACTTTTGCATTTAGCAGATGATGCCTCAATTTGTTTGTAGTGAAGAAAAGAGCCAAACATTATTTTTCTATGGTTGTTTATTGAATTTCATAATCAACCAATGTTTGACTAGTTTTGTAAACAAGATGCTCCTTGTCATTCTCATCTTTTTTGGCTAATAACATGACAAGAGCTTGGGTTGATGGTAATATGTAAAGGATAAAAGGTTTTCCTTGAGTAGTTGGTTGTAAAATAGGGGGATTAGCTAGATATTGTTTCAAGTTCTCAAAACCATTTTGACAATCCTCATCCCATTTAAATTCAAATTCTTTCTTAAGGATTTAAGTAAAGGGAAGAGTCTTATTCGCCAATGATGTAACAAAATGACAAATATCTTGAATCTTTCCTTGTAAGCTACGTAATTGTGAAATGCTCTTAGGAGGTTGCATATTTATTACAGTGTCAATCTTCTTTGTTTCCACCTCAATGCCTCTATGTAATAGTATTTTTTCAACAATTTTCCACTATCAACACCAAAAATACATTTCTTTAGGTTTAGTCTCATGCTGTGCTTACAAATTCTTTTGAAGATTTTTAGAGGATTTTGACATGGTATTGACATGTTATAGACTTAGCCAAAATATCATCAACATAATCTTCCAAAATCTTGTGTATGAAATCATGGGATATTAACGTCATTTCCCTTTGATATGTGGATCCAACATTCTTTAATCCAAAGGGCATCATAATCTAGTAAAACGTTCCCCAAGGTGTAGTGAAGGTTGTCTTATATTGATCTTGAGGGTTAATGAAAATTTGATTGTATCTTGAAAATACATCCATAAATGATAATAAGGCATGTCCTGCAATTGAATTGACTATCATGTCAATATTAGGAAGGGGAAAGTCATCCTTTAGAGATGCTTTATTAAGATCTCATAAATCCATACACATCCTAATACAATTATCAAGTTTTTCTACTACCACAATGTTAGAGATCCAATGTGAATAATCAATGGGGCAGATGAATCCAACTTCTAAATTTTTTTCAATCTTAGCTCCTTAACCAATAAAGCTATTTTAGGATTTATCTTTCATATCTTTTATCTCACAGGTTTAGCATTTTCCTTAAGAACAATGTTATGTGTGACTATCTTAGGATCAATACTTGGTATATCTGAATAATTCCAAGCAAACATTTTAATAAAATCATGTAATAAAGTTGGGCGATCTTCTTGTTCATCCTCATCAAGACACTTTCCAATTTGAATCACTTTTTCTTCATTAGGTAGTTTCATTGGAACATTTAGGGTATCTCCTAGAAGTAATGAATTTTATGATTTGGATCATCATGAGATGTTTTAGTTTCATCTTGTTCATCATATTGTTCATTTTCTTTCTCACCACATGCCTTTGCATTCAAACAATAAAAAACTCTTTATTTATCATGACAGGTGAATGAAGTGTCATTTATTCCCAAAAAATCTCCCAAGGACTCATCATCGTGAAACAAATCCAATGACATATTTTCACATGTAGTTTCTATTAGTTCAGGGTGCACCAATTTCAAAGTTGTTTTAGGAGAATATTTCATGATAAAATTGACATTGAGTGAAGTTATTTTTTATTCTTTTGTTTCTTTTGAAGGGAAATATCCAAGAACTCTTGTCGTCTCTTGTGTATTAAGCTCTATAGGAACATGAATGCCTTTTTCTTTCACTCCACATCCTTTTCCATTATAGCCAAATTGTTTCAAAATTTGGTACCCTCTTCCATAATTTTTTTCCATTTCTTTCAAGGAAGGTGGTTTTTCATAGTCAGTTTCATCATAGGTAGATGTTTAATCCATGTTCCCCTCATTACTAGAAGTTGTGAATTCTTGTATATTAGATGTTACAATATCAAACTGTGTTGATATCAATGTTGCTTCTTTCCATTTTTCTTTTGGTTTCTCAATTATCTTGTATTCTTCCATGAATGTAGGTGTGAAATCTAATGACCCCCAATCATCATCCAAAAACTTTGTCACTAATGGAAGATAATTATATTTCTCTTTTTCTTACAAAGGTTACACTTTTGAAGTGGGTATTAATGTTCTCAAAGGACTTTTATCCCCTTTTTGGTTTGTAAACAACTTTCAGATTTTGGGTAAGCTTTTATCATGTAAACCTTATTGTTGTCAATGTATTTCAGCAAATGGTGTAGCATTGAAGGAACTCCATTCATCTCACGAATCCATGGTCTACCCAAGATAAGATTATATGAAAGTTCCTAGGGCATAACATGGATAGGGGTTTGAAATGTAACTTTACCTACTTTTAAGAGTTTGTTGCTTTTGGATTAAACTGTGTGTTATTTTTTGAATCAACATTTTGTATCACACTCTGTGATCCATCATCAGGATACACAAATATTTGTGATGATGGATCCTGGAGTTTGATCCAAAATGTTGATTCAAAAACTAACACACAGTTTAATATAGAAGCAATAAAATCTTATTGATATGGACTATGGAAATATAATAATATCTTTGGTTTACCTACTTTTATAGGTAATGTTATTACACCAAGTGGTTGTTTCCCATATTATAAAAACCACAAATAGACAAAGAATCTAGCTGAATTTTAGTCTTATTTTCTCTAATTCTATCCAAAGTATTCACACTACAAACATTCAACCGTGGAAAATTGTCCAGAAGAGTGCACCTAATCCCAACCTTGTTGATAACAACCAATATAATCAAAGCATCATTTTGCTTCTATGTCTCTAATGGAGGTAATTCACTTTGATGAAAAATAATATCAACATTGACCAAGTTTATACCTTGAATTAGGGTTGCTACATCATTTGGTTGCATACTAGGAGAGACCATAACTTTTTGTAAAAAAAATTGAAGCATACCATGGTAAGTAGGTGATGTTTGAATGAGGTCCCATAGGGAAATATTAGCAGGAGTATTATGGAGTTGTTCCACGAGATCATACTCCTTTCCACTTTGTGGAGGTAAACAAGGTGCATTAGGAAAAATAAGTTGTGGGAGTGGTATCTATGTAGGATTGGCTTGTGTTTTTCTTGGTTACTAGTTGTTCCTTGTGTTATATGTATGGGAAATTGTGTGGGAACTTGGTTTCTATGACACATGGTTGCTAGTGAGTTGTTTTGCAAAATTTAAGATGTGAACTGGAGATTTTGGTTTGTTTTGAGGTGGTCCTATGATAAGAACTAGTTTGGTTTGAACTTGAGGTTGTTGTGTAGGTGGGTAAATGATGAGTTGAGGTGTGATTTTATTGATTGTTTGTTGTTGGGTTGGGATGTTACTAGCCTTAGTGGATGATCTTGGTGAGATGAAGTCCTCAAGGGATTCATCTAGCATATCAAATTCATCAAAACTACGCGACTTGAGAGGTATACAATTAACTTATATAAAGAGATCTAACATGGTCAGATGATTATGCTTTCTCCAAGATTAATCATTAATTTTCAATGCACGTTTATACTAACTAGGGTTGCAAAGAGGTTTACAGACCTACCACCGATTTGGAAACTAGATTGTAGAACTATAAAATGACAGGAGATATTAGTTTGTTTCAAAGTTCTGAAGCTATTTTTGGAGGACTGGATCACCCAAGGGCAACTGGGGACCCTACTATAGCATTTTGAAAAATACTAGTTTCAAAAGTTTGATTAACAAAGATTAATGGTATTTCAATTTGCAAACCAAAGTTTAGGATTGATTTTGCTCCTACTTTATGAGTTTTTGATTTGTGAAATATGTTATAACAATCTAGTGTTTTGAATGTTTACAAAATGAAAACTAGTCTACCCAGATTACACAATGATAGAAAAAATCAAAGAGTTGCTCTATAGATCTAAAAATTTGAAGCACTAAAAAGCAAAATTCTTTGAAATTTTTTACAGAGCTAAGAAAAATGACAAATTTATTTAACATGAAATAATACTATTCCAAAATTTCAAAACACAAATTTATCAGCAAAAACATAATGCAAACATAAAGACATAAATGTGTGAAAGACTATTGATGTACCTGTAAAATAACAAGGTTTCCCAAGGGCAAATGGGTCCTTGTTTAGGGTTCTAAAATTTAAAAATCTAAATAATTAGTTTGATTTTTAAGGTTGTTCTTCCTATCTGTAAATAGGTTTGACAGTGACTATTTTTCTAGAATTTTTTGATGTAATTCAAATACAAATGTATGATAATTTTGAAACAAAATGGCACATTTTTAATGCAATTTTGAAATGAAAATCCGATCTAAATGATTGTAACACACCCTAATTCAAGCTATGATGTAATATGGATGCAATATTTTTGGACTTTTATGACTTTTATGATGCAAAATATGAAACCCTAAATGAAAGATGCAAAACAAAATAATGCAAAACCTAGATCTAGGGTTTGAAAGACTACTAAATCAAAAAGCTACGATGTCAAGTTAATTAAAATGAAACATAAAAATGTGGATACCCTAAGTTTAATTTCCAAAACCTAGGGTTAATGGACCATCATTTCTAGGATTTAATTAAGATGCAAATTAACAAGGTGTATAAAATGATTTACAACCTCTTAGGTGAGTCAATTAGACCTAGATCTTCATATTTTTGAGTCTTAGGCATGAATGATAAATGATTTGAAGTGATTACCCTAATTAGGCTATATGACCTAATATTTAAATGCAAAATCTCGAAGATAAACAAACAAAAATAGTGATTTTCAAGTGGATTTGTGGGATGTCAGATGATGTGTACCTGTCACCAAAAGTTGAGTTTGTGTGATGTAGCAAGACTAGGTCACCCCTAGGTGAATGGGTCTTTGTAGGCCTTTTCAAAACTTCAAAGTTTGATTCTATAAACCTTTGTTTGATCTTTTTTCCTATACCTGCAAACCTTCATCTTCAGATCTGAACCTGTAACAAATCTACAAAAGAAATTATTTAGGTGGCTATATGGGGGTTTACCTCAATCAAACCCTTGTTTTTGTAATTAAACCTGTTAGTGTAATTAATTAATTAATTATTACAGTAGCATAAGTTAACTTAGGTCATGCATTAATTTAGTCCTAGGTTGAATTATTAGATAAATAATGGGGCGACTCCCCCTTCCATGTCTGTAGGGATAAGAATTCTTCTAGAAGATGAGTTGTCCTTCTAGAACCTATCTCAATCTTTTATCATTTCCTAGGTAGGGTTCACATGTTAGATCAAGACACATGGCAACATCATATTGCATCTTGCATCTCTCTCATGCCTATGTATTCAAGGAATTTGTGAATTTGTAATCATCTCATATTCTAGATCAATAGCAATCTCTATTTGTATGCCCTTATTTGCAACACTTTCTGTGTGGTTGAATTTCTCTTAGCAAGATCCTTTGAAGTGTGCACAACTTCATTGGATGATTCAACATCCATTATTTCAACATGGTATCAAAGCCATTCCATTGAGAGTTCATCCCAAGATCAGGAAAGTTGGGCAAGACAAATTCATCCTAGGCTTGAAGGTTTCCACTGTAGGCTACTTGACTGCAACCAGGGACCAAGCTGATTTCTGAAGCAGATTGAGTCAAATCTAAACTTGCCATTGTCTTGATAAGGCCTCAAAACCCTAGGATCACTTGGCCATTCATCAAAATCGAATTCATCAACTCGGGAGCCATCAAAGGTATTTCAGAGTTTGCAAAATCAACCATACTATTCGTACAATTTGTAGTAAAAAATCATCTTGGTCAGTTGTCCTTTGAGGAAAAAAAAATTTAGCAGCTGGCCATTTTCATTTTCAAAAAAATTTGGGTTTATATTTCTATTATTTTGGCAAAAAAATTCAATTATTTCTATAGTTTGCAGAAATATTTGGAACGACCTGCTAATATATTTTAGTGGTCAACATCATCCCTTTTTAATTCACAGACTATATCTCCATTGGCATATTTTGGGGTTTGGTTTTTTAATCATCGACATTATATATATATATATATCGGCATAATATTTGTGGAAAATATCATAAGGTTTCCATTTTAATTTCTTGTCGGGCTAAATTTATCAGTCAGAGGGATTTTTATATTGGTTTTGATTTTTAAATTAATTTTTGCAATATTTAAAAATCTCAAACATGTTTTTCCTACGGAATATAATTCAAGTACTACTTACTACTGAGAAAACTAAATCATATGCAGAACATGGAACAAAATAATACAATAGAAATATATCATGTTTGAACATCATAAGCTATATTCATTCTCAGTGATATCATGTACAACGGTATTATCAATCATGACTATTCAAATATAACATGTTTTCAACTACAACCAACTGAATACATATAACATTTGGCGGTAGTTAAGTAACCAACCGACATGGCATTTCATAATAGTAGTTAGCATGAATTAAGACTTGATTACTTGAAAGTACATGACATGTATTATTCCCACTAACTATAGTTTTATTAGCAAATGGTGACTACGACCAAGGCCAACTACTACCGACTACAAAAAAAGTAAGGATATACTACTTACATCATCTCCCCTAAAAGGAAGTTGTTTTCCAGATGACATGACAACCCAAGGAAATGATAAAATATATAAATTTAATGAGGAGGAAGTGAGGACGTCCATAGATGCACAAATGATGCTGGAGTAGTCAAAGAATTCTCTTCCCGTAGTTGCCTCACTTCCTCTATACATGTGTAGAGCTTTCGGTCAACAAGTGTCTCCCTCTCCCTGACAACCTTCACCATACGAGCTACCTCCATCAACTAGCCTTGAGTCTTGTCTACCTCTGTACTATTTGTTGCTAATTGGTCTTCCAATTCCTTCACTTGATGCTCCCATTCCCCCTCTTTTTTTGTGTCTCCTCTTCCAAGGTGATAACCCAGGTCTCCAAGGCCTCTAGTTAGGCTCCCCTATCACTAGCTAGTTGGGTCTATTCTGACAAGCCATTTTGAATGTTTTTCATTGCCAAAGTTAAATCCTCCTTAATCCTCTGTAAGAGTCTATATGCTTCCAGCTTCCATGATACAACAACCTCTGTGGAGAACACCTGGCATTTCATGAGACAAAAAACATCATGGAATGCGAGATCAATGTGGTATAAACTCTTAAGTACCCCAATGTCTCATCCTGCCAGCCTTGGTGGCCTACCATGCCATGCCCGCAACATTGCAGCAGTCTTGCCCGCTATCCATCCGTCATTGAATATTTGAGTAAACTATGACTCACATCCCATCTATACAAATCCTCAGATGTGTTGGACTTCCTATCCCACTAGAGGAGATCAACCGACCTTGAGTTCTCTAGAAACCTAGCCCACCTGAATCATCAATCTACCCATATGCTCCAGCTCCTCCACATAGCACTATACTATTCCCATTGGATCCAATGGGTCTGGCTATGAAATTTCTACTATGAGTCCACCTGTCGAGTCACCCTCCTCATCCTCCTCATCTTTGATGGCTAGGGAAGGATCCTCGCCCTCCCGAGGGGTTTCCTTGACTATCTGCTTAGGCTCATGTATTGTTATCACTAGCTATGTGGGTTGTTCAGGTGTCTCCTCGGCAAGTCTGGTGTTCCCACTCTATTGTGTGTGGATGGATGGACCTCCCTCACCCACCAACTGATTTGAAGGACTCTCAACTAGCTGCTCTAGTTACTCGGCCACTTCTAGTGTGAGGCCCACCAATCCTAGCCAATTATCAATTTGAGCCACCCCTGATGCTCCTAGCAGTGTAACAAGGGAAGCCTCCTCATGTCTCGTGATCATCCCCCACGTTGGTGCCTCCTTTGGTATTGTAACCCCTGAAGTTGTCGATCCAGGTATTGTGTCAAGTGAAGTAGCCTCTGGAAATATCTCCATAGAAGATGTGGAATTTGAGTCACCTTCTAGCATTAGTTCCCTAGAAGCTGCTAATGTAGTAGATGCCCATTGTGACGATATGGTAGCAAGTGGCGCCCAATCTAGTGTTGCACCTGGTGATGAGGCTGCTACTCTTAGTGTTCACCCAACTCCAACCGACAAGATTGGGAGGGTGAAGGTCATAGTTTGTGGGCTCTCCCTGACTGGTAGTGCTGGAAGAGTGAGACTGGCTGGCTGTAATAGTGGTATTTTAGTCTCTCCTACTTCCAATGCTGCTTGGCCGCCTATAGCCACAAACACTTCATCATCCACTAGTGAACTAGAAGCCGATGTTGAGGAAGACAAGTCAATAGGTTCCTCTTGTTTGGACACTTCACCCTGCTTAGATGCCTCTTTGGTTGATGCTTCCTCTTCCACCGATGCCTCCTTTTGTTTCCTCTTCTTCCCTACAGTAGTGCCTTCACCAACTTGCTTTAATTCCAATCCTGTCTAGTAGAATGTCATTGGAAGCCCCAGGTCCAGATGAGTGAGAGGCTACAAATGGCCCCATCTTCCTTCAGGTACTTGTGTGTGAACAACATCCAGGAAGAGGGAAATGGCATGCTACATCATATAAAAAGCTTTATGCCACTAGGATAAGAATTCTCACATTTGTTCTAAAAGAAACCATGCCCAATTGTACACTCAGCTAATGCTCAATCCCACCATGTAATTTACCATCTAGATGGAAATGTTAGATGCTTGGATTGTACCTATGAGTTGAAACTTCATTAAGTCTAGCAGGCACTTCCATTTTGCAGTGACCAGATAATGTTTTCGGAGGCCTCTGTTTCCTGCATTTCATATAGTGTCTTTCTCCTCTAGTGTTAAGTCATTTTGGCACACTTGCTTGATTAAGACCTCTTTGTGTTGCTAAATCATCTTCTTCGGCTTATTGACTCCTACCCATATGGCTAGAATTCCAAACACTCTCTCAAAATCTAGTGGCCAGAATGAAATTGTACCTGGATAGCCTTTGTAATCTATCACCAACTTGTGTGTGTGCCTACAATAATTATCCACCATGGCCTTTAGCCAAGGCTCAAACTCTCATGAACTAAAGAATGGTACAAGTACAACTTTATCCACTCGATCATGTTGTAGTACAATTTTTAGAGTGTGGTTGTCGGCGGTGCTTTGCCACCATTGTTTGCACTTGTTGCCAGTTAAATTCTCCCAAGACATTGTTTCAGTGTTTGCATCCATTTTCTTTTTCTTTCCTATCGAGGCTACCTTCAGCTTATGCTACACCAGTTTCTTTCCCTTGTCCATTGTATTGTCGGTTCAGAAATTCAAACCCAATTTATTCCTTTTTGCCTGACAGTTGCTATAATTATTGAATTCTAGTAACTTTCGTACTTCCCAACCCCTTGCCAGCCGTACACTACAACCTGATGCTATGCTTGGTGTGATTTTAAAACTAAGAACATTTCATACATTGAAACTTGGTAGTGGATGCGTAGGATATCGTATGACTTGGGTGATAGGAATTGCAAAGAGTTGTGTTGTTTGAAGTATGAATGCTATCACTTTCTCATTATTGTTGCTTGATCGTACGATGGAGGTTGTGAAGAGTGGTATGCGAACTGAGTGTTGAACTCCTTTGCACCATACAGATTAAAACCCAACTACTAGCCACTTTATGATATAAAGACTTTGTGCTCGTCATACGTCCTAGAGAACCTCTGATTGTAAAGGTTGTACAATTTGAATAGACTTTGAATGTCATACGATTTGGGGACTTGGTGAGTGTCATACAGCTTGTAGTAGCCTGTGAATGTCGTACAACTAGAGGTTGTTGTGCGATTAGAATAGTGTCAGGATGTTGTACGACTAAATTGATCTTTGGACGCTGGGTGGCCTGAGTGCACGGTATGACCTAGATAGCTCCTAAACTCCATACGATTCGAGTATGTCGTACGACTGCAATATCTTCTAGATGTCATATGATGGGATTAGAAAATGTACTTTGTCGTACAACCTCTCTTTCTTTCTTGTGTTCTTCCTTGCTTACCCTTTCATGCTACCATACATCCATTCATCTAATTTTGATGTCATATGGACTTATTAGTGTGTACGAACCTTTGTTGTTTTCTCTTCTGCCTTTGTGGCTTTGCCTTATTTTGATCTTTGCCCAAGTTATATTGCTTCTAAAAGGTCGTACGGTGAATCTCCTTTCTTTATTTGGCTCAATTGCTTTCTTCTATGGTTGCCCAATTTTGATTTTAATTCTCTTTATTTTAATATTTATCCTTTTGGCCACTTCTATTTTTTCATCTTTGTCTCCGTCCTTATAAATCCTCCCGCTTCACTTTTTAATTTTTTCTTTTCACTTCTTTTATTTTTCTTCCCTCTTATTTTTTCTCTCCTTAATTTCTTTTAATTTCTCCTCCACATTTCTTTTATTTTTATTTTCTCTCTCCTCTCTCCTACATTTTCTATGTTTTTCCTCATTTATTCTCTTACTTTCCTTCATTTTTTGATTTCTTGTAGCTTCTTTTGCTTCTATTTTTATTTTTTTCAAATCTTGCTTATTTTCTCTCTCATCTCCTCTTATTTTTCTTCTTTTCTTTTCATCCCTCTTACTTTGCCATGTTTCCAAACTTTTAATTCAAATGTGTAATACCATTTACACATATGTGGAAGTCTCTTACAACACTCCTCTTCACAACAATTTCCTATGTATTCTATATCAAACCATTTTTCAAGTAGGGGAGCAATGCCAATACCTTTAAAACTATCATCGATGTACCTTCCCCCATACTGTTGATACCATGTGACGTTGTCTCCTTATACCAGTGGTGGCCCAACTAAGTTAGGTATTATCTTAAAGAGCCCCTCCTTAGTTGCTATCCTCCTAACCTTGGCACTTTCCTTCTCTCTTCGTATTTGTTTAAGTAGATCTTCTATATATCCATCCATGGTTGACACGAACATGTCTTCAATTCTCAGCACTGTCTTCAAGTAGGGAGCCTTCTTCTTGAAGTAGGCTGCCCATTTTTCATCATTCCATTCAACCTTATCATTAGTTTTTTACTCAATTTGTTCTTGGCCCACTTGTTTTCCCTTTTCCTCTTGAGCCTCTTTGTCCAGTTCCTTGGCTATGTATCCTCTTTTAACACCTTCATAAGGAGTGACATAGTGCCAGTGGCTCCTCATTCAGTGCCAAAGGGAAAGGGTTCTGAACACAGCGTTGGTTAGGTGCTTGTGTATTTGAGGCATTGAAATTCCTTCTACTCTCTTTTTTTCCAATCTCTCTTCAATCATCTAGTCTTGGTCTAATTTTTCCTAGACTCCATCTGCGGCATATCTCGGGCCTCCCAACCCCCAGTCTTGTTTCCTCTGTGCCTCATTTTGCACAAGACAATCCTCCCTTGTGGCATAGCCCAACATATTGATGGTGATGGTGTTCTTCTTTCTTTCTTGATACTGCTTCAAATTAGAGCCATTGATTGCTTCTAGTAGTAGTGACCCATCTAAATTCTCAATCTTTATAGAGCCATTGTCATAGACTTCCCAAACTCAGAACAGTCCTAACCAACAAACTTTGAACTTCCCCAGCATGATTTTGTTGTGGCTGTTATATTTCAAGACTAATTGTCCTAGCCAGAAATTCATTTGCCTGAGATGCTTGTCATGCCAATATTTCCTTTTTCGTTGCATGTTCTTCATCACCCATTGTTCCATTATCCTTCACTCATCCAGTTTATTAAGTTGGTATAGTCATTCCTTTAAACTTTCAATATCACCCAACCAGTTCTCCATAGCTATCCTTAAGCTGGGTACCATGTACTCCATTAGAATTATTGCTTCTTGGTTTTACATTAGTTGAAAGGGCGTGTGGCCCATTGTGACCTTGTGCATTGTATGGTATGCCCAAAGGACAATTGGTAGTCTCTCTTCCCAATTAGCTTCTTCTACACCGCATGACTTGTGAATAATTGATACAAACACTTTATTTGTAGACTCTTCCTAGCCATTAGCTCATGGGTAGTACAAACTTGATAGGTTGTGAAAATTTTGAAAGTCCATCATCATCAACCTGAAGACGTGGTTGAAAAAATTCCCTCCATGATCACTCATAATTTGAATGAGGATGTCGTACTGTTTCACTATTTTCTCATAGATAAATCTTGTCATACTTTGTGTTGTGTTGTCTAGAAATGCTCTAGATTCAACCCACTTCGTTAGATATTCGATAGCAACCACAATGTATCAACACTAATGTAACTGAATTACCTTTAATGGTCCAATGAAATCCAATCCCCATCATTCGAACAACTCTTGTGGTTGAGAAGGATGCAATGGCATGAAGTCCCACTTCAATGGTTTCCTGACCCTCTAGCAGGTGTCACAACCTAACACCCACTCCCTAGTATCTGTGTGCATTGTCAGCCACCATAGGCCTGCCAAGAGAATTTTCCTCGCTGTAGCATTTGGGCCCATATGACCACTAGCCAGACCCTTGTGTGCCTCCTTCAGTATGCCTAGTATCTCTTCTTTTATGACACATCTTTGGAGGATTTGATCGGGCCACATCTTGTAGAGCAAGCCATTGATCAATTGAAATATCTTACTCTTCAAGACAAGCTTTCTCCTTTCTGCTAGTGGTATTTCTTTTAGGAATGTGGATGTGGAAAAATATTCCCCAATATTTTCATACCATGAGGGAAACATTGCGATCTGAAATAGGTGTGCATCTGAAAAGTCTTCATTCACCCCTCCCTCAGCAGGTTCGCTTGACTAGATTCTTGACAACTGGTTAGCAATCACATGGCTTTTCCCCGTCCATATGACGATAGTAAATGTAAACTCTTAGAGAAATAGCAGCCACCTACTCACTTGTCCTTGAACGATCGACTTGTTCACTAAATACATTAAGGCTTGGTGATCCACATAAAAGGTGAACAGTGTGGCTAGGAGGTAGTGTCTAAATTTCTATAGAGTAGACCATTCCTAGTGCTTCGCGCTCGGTCGTACTATAATTTCTTTCTACCATTGAAAGTAGCCGACTCGCAAAGAATATTGGATGGTCCAACCTATGTGCTCCCACTTATGCCAGTGTCGCCCCAATGGAAAATTTTGAGGCATCCACATATACATGAAACTCCTTGTTCCAGTTTGAATACTCTAATATGGGTGAGTTGATCAACCAGTCCTTCAATTTGTTGAATTATTTTTCCTATTCTTCAGCCCATATGAAGGGTTTCCCCTTCCTGGTCAGTAGGTCTAGAGGGTAAGATACCTATGCAAAGTTCTTGATAAACCGCTGGTAGTACCCCACATGCTCAAGGAAGGATTTCACCCCTGTGATGTTCTCTGGAGCCTCAATCTGTACGATCACTCTCACCTTATTTGGGTCTATCTTTAGTTGAGCCTGGCATACAATATACCCCAAAAATTTCCCTTGTGGCACCATAAACCTACATTTCCTAGGATTCAATGCAAAATGGGTTGCTCGACACCTTTCCATGCACTCTCTAAGGGCCTTCAAATGCTTTTCTGTATCACTATAAATGGACCAATCATTGAGGAAGGCTTTGAAGTTTCCTACCAACATTTTTTCAAAGATATGCAGTATTATTCTTTGGAAAGTGGCTAGCGCATTACACAACTTGAATGACATTCGGTTGTATGCATACACTCCATCCTCCACCATGAAAGTTGTCTTCAGTTTGTCTTCCTCTATGATACTGATTTGATTGTACCTTGAGAGCCCATCTAGGAACGAGTACATCTCATGCTTGACAACCTCTTCGAGAATTGTGTCGGTTAAGGGGATAGGAAATTGTTCCTTGATGGTCACTGCGTTCAATCTCCAGAAGTCCACACATATTTATATTTTCTTTGTTTATTTCTTTAGGGATATGACGATTGGTGATACCCAGTCATTGACTTCTATCTTGAAGATAATGCTCACTTCCAACATCTTTTCAATTTCCTCTTGTACCTTGGTGGCATAGTTTATATTCATCTGATAGGGCCTCTTCTATACAAGTTGGGATCCTAGTACAAGAGGGATCCTATGTATGCACAGCCCTGTGGTATGCCTTTAAGGTCCTTATATGTCCATGTGAAGGAATCTTTGTATTCCATGAAGATCTTGAATGCAACCGCCTTTAGTACGGGGTCCCAATCATCACCAATAATCTCTTTAGGCTTCTCAGGATCACTGAGGTTGACCTTCTTTAGTGTTGGTTCCTCATACTTAATGAATTTGTATCATTTGAATTTATGTGTTGGCGTTTCATCTAATTCAACCACCCCTTCCTTATATTCACCGTACTCAGGTGGAAATGTTTGACTGGTTGAGGCATTATCTCCTTCCTCCCCCCTTCTCTTATTTATAGCATATTGCAATCAGGGTGGAAAACCTTGTTGTCCTCCATCTACCAGTGGAACAACCTGGTTAACTAACTTGTTTCATCCTCGGAGCAACTATTGATCTCTAGTATACCTTCCTCGTTTAACTCCATTATCTTTCTCTCTTCTTCAACATCCAATCCTCCCTCTAATTCTGATCCTAACAATGCCAACTCTTTAGTAACTTCCTAGTTCTTTAGATCAATGGTATACTTCTGCCCATGGTTCTTGATTGACAATGTATTCCTTTTCCATTTATGTTTTTCTTTTGCAACAATCAACCATCCTTGTCCCAATAGTGCATCTATGCCCTTTTTTGCAGTGGGATGATGACAAAATTTAATAAGAACTCTTGCATTCCAATCACCACTTTCTGTGCCATCAGGGTGTCGAGAGGTTTGATGCCATGTTTATTTGTACCTACCAAGTGGAATGTTGGGGGCCAGAGAGTTGGCTTACCCAAGAATTTCCATGTCTCCTCTAGTAGTACGTTGAATCCAGAACCCACGCCGATGATGGTGATAGAGAGTTTCATTCCTAGAATTTTCATTTGTACAATGGTTGGTTTCCTCCCAATACTTACTGTGAGTAGCATTGTATCGGTGGTTTCTGCTATCATTTTTGTCATTTTTTTCATTGGACCCTTCTGAAGATTATTTTCAATAACATTTGTAAGTGCTACTCTTGGTTAGGGCATCATTTGCAGAAGGTCAGTTACCTTGATTTGTATGGTTGTGTGAAGCACCTATTGTACTATGTTCTTCTCCAACTGCAACTACAACGACATACTAACCATTTTGGAAGTTCCTTATTCATTTCACATAGCTTCTTCTACTTTTTCCCTAGCTTATCAAAGTCTTTCCTTCTCTATATGAGGGTCTGGATAATTAGTCTTCTTCGCTTGTGCCCTTGTTATTGCCAGGACTTCTTCACTGACCACTTCCAACATATTGATGCCTTTCTATTTTGGGCAATCAGTGTCTTCGTGCTCACCAGGACCACACCATTTACATAGTTTTCCC